>CAXARO010001782.1:0-92413 GCA_963971305.1 Arcuatula senhousia
CTGTAAAGAACATGCAGAGACCATAAATGTATGTATTGAAGGTTTCTATAAAGAATAAATAAACAAAGTGGCTACGATTACCTGGATTTACCTGGAAAAGTAACAATAAGAAAAAAATTATTGTTACCTGACGCCGGAAGTCATGGTAAAATATTAACCGGTCCACGGATGCGGACCTGTTTTTACTAAAGTAACAATAAGAATTTTTCTTATTGTTACTGCTCGTTATTGTTACCTGAAAATGTGTTAACTATAAATAACGAAATTCTTGTTTATTATTTATTAGCCTAGCTATTTTAATACACATGATACAGTCACATGAAAACAATAATGAAATTTGAATTAGGATGAATTTAATTGCAAGTTATTTCATTTTTGGTTACATTTCCTACATATCCAGTAGGTTGCTTTAGGTGGATTTTTAAGTCCGACACATGACAGATGATACCATTCCAGACAACCATCACAAACAATGGGGCTTATTTAGGGGGGGTACCAATATCCCATATCCCCGTAAATTTTTCATCAAGTATCCCATATCCCAAAAAGTGTTTTTCCAGTATCCCATATCCCTGTAAATAAAATGGATTTAAATATCCCATATCCCAGTAAGTTTTGCCTCAAATATCCCGTATCCCATGAAAAAATTGTGTGAATATCCCATATCCCAATATACCCTAAACAAGCCTCAACAATGGAGGCCCGCCTGAATATGGACATCATCTGAACAAACCATGCAATTCCACCGGGCGTCTTCACGCTTAAGTGTCATATTGCCATGCTGGTTTATCAATTTATTTCTTTATACTTCCAATGTGAGTCCGTCTTTACAAAGTAATCAAAGGACCATAGGGCATCTCATTTGGAATATACTGAAAACCAAACATAAACAAACTAAGTTAGATGCAGACAGTGAACTGACGGGAAGACTGAGACAGATAATACACGGACAGGGGACATTTATTATTAACTCTATACTATTGAAGGGTCGTAAAGCGAAAAGATTTACATTATAAAAAAGATACGAATTGAGTAAAACTTATGGAATTAGAATTCGGATCCAGAATCCCCCTTTTCGAAATTTCTGGATCCGCAACTGGGAATTTGTAGCTTTTATGCTATTAAAATAGTGACATACCTCTGATTAGGACGTGATCCCTCTGATTTAGAAGTAAATTTTCTTCCTCCATGTATGCAAGTGTATTTTTTAAAATTCCTTACATACATGTTCTTTGATTTTTACTTCTGTGCCTGTCTTTGAGTTTTCTAATTAACTCGAATTTCTTTCATAAGAATTTTCAAATTCATATAATCAGGTAACAATAACGCCAGGTAACAATAAGAAAAAATACTTATTGTTACTTAAAACAGGTCCGCGTCCGTTACACGGCTTTACGTTAGTTCGTCCTTCCGGTGTCAGGTAACAATAATTTTTTTCTTATTGTTACTTTTCCAGGTAACTCTATCCAGTGCCTAAATAAATTCAATTGTAGATTTTCTTAATTTTGTTTTGGGAGTTGTGTTTCATGTACACCCATTTAAAGGAATGGCAACTTAAGTCTATAAGCAGATACTTATTATTCAAAAAAATTACTTACTTGCAATAATAAGATTTTGGACACATTGTACATGCATGACTTCCAGATATGTTTTGATATGTTCCCTGCTCACAAGGTAGACAATTGATCTGTCCAGTAATGTTTTGAAAGTGTCCCTTTGGACACAGTTCACAAGTATGGCTACCAATTTGATTGCTATATGTTCCTTTTCTACAATCTATGCAATCTGATTGGCCTGTTTGATTTTGATAATATCCTGGGGAACATTTCAAACAGTGTGTTTGCCCTGTTTCATTTTGAAATTCTCCCTGTATGCATTCAGCACATTGAACACTACCTTCTTCATGGCTAAAATAACCTTTTTCACAAGGGTCACATAGTTCTTGTCCAGTTAAATTTTGATAATATCCATATGGACAACTTTCACATTTTGTTTGATTTGTAGAGTTTTGATATTTTCCCTCTGGACAGGGATGACATTCCTTTGCTCCTTCTATATTTGAATAATGTCCAACATCACAACCCTCACATTCAGAACTACCAGTTTTACTACAAAATAAGAAAAAAAAACTGTTAGCTGCAGCACACAAACAAATACTTGCTACTCTTAACAACCTCAACCAGACCAAATTAATAGTTTCACTAAGAGCACAATCTAGATTATGTTAGTATATCATCATAGTGTGAAAGTTTATGAAAATCCATTAAGGAATTTAAAAATAGCTGTTGATAAGAAATGGGTACCCCAGGGTGTAACAGACGGAAGGACACACACCCTAACTCTAAATTCCCAACACTTTTTAAGTAGTGTGTGACTTGTGTCTAAAATAAATCTTTCAAACTAATCAAAAGATATATGTAAAATTTGCAATGAAGTAGAAAATGAACTACTTCTTTCTTCATTGTAAAATAAATAAAGAACTTAGATCAAAATATATCCTTAATATGTATAATAATATTGATCCTCTTGACAATTTAAATAAACTTGAAAACCTGTCTTATATTCTAAACCCATCAACACCTGAAGATATTAAATCCTTAATTTCTTTCATAAAGCAGTCATTAGAACTGAGGAAGGGAGAAAAATAAATTGATTTTATATCTCGTGACATGTACATTGTTCATATTCATATGCCATGTATGTACAGTAGTCCCCCTCATGAGAGACCACTCATTTGTAAGACCACCCCTTTTCAAAGGCCACATTTCTCTTGCATTAACTCATTTGTGAACAAAAGTACCTCATTTGGAAGACCACCCCTTTAACCTGACCAAAGACCACCCTTTTGAGTCAAAAATGATCAATTTCCCCCTCTTGAAAGACCACTTTTTTAAATTATATATATTTTATATACTAAATACTACAGAAAAAATACCCTTTATAATTATAATTTTTTGACACAACAAAAGAAGGAATAAAGACATTTTATTTTCAAAATGTAGATATTGCATTTCAATAAGAAACCAAGCTTTCAAAAGTGACTCTAGCCACTTTAACCTTCTTTTTGATTTAAAAAATATTTTTAAAACAACAAACTTCATTGTCCAAGCTGAGGCCCATTACTTCCCCAAATAACAATTGTTGACAAAAGTAAGTTAATAAATATAAATAAGGCCTTCATATTGTTTTCTTTTATGAAAGGGGATATTGAATGGCTTCAATTAGCTAAATAAACAGTTATGACACTTACTGATGACAAACTAATTAAATTTTACATAAACAGGTAATATAACATGATAATACATGTACATGTACACAAACAGAGGTACATAAAACAGATCTAAATAAGAAAATGTTTATTTTTTTTTCTTTATTATTAATTTTATTATCAGTCATATAAGTAAATAGCCAAAAATTATAAACTAAAATAATTAATAAATTTAATTTGCACCCATACAATTACCTTAATACACAAGGTATACAATCAATATTGGGAAGTTACTTTTTCTTTGAAGTGTTCAATTCCTTTTGAGAGACCACCCCTATTGTAAGACCACTTTTCTGTTGCAAAAAGGGTGGTCTTTCAAGAGGGGGACTACTGTACTCTCTGTAAAGTTTTGTCATGTTTTGTAATGTCCCTATAGGGATTTTGTCTACAATGAAAAAATTGATTTGAATTATAAGATTTATGCATCTCCTGTCCTCCCAGTTTTTGTGGATAATCTGCTTTTCAAGACTTGTTGTCGTTGTTATTTTATAGCCATTTTAATAAAGATAATTATTCTGTCCTAAAACATTTCCGTGTTTAAGTATCCATACTTTGTATATGATCCAGGTTTACATTTGGTGCAGTGGGTTTGTTGTATTTTCGGGCTGAATTCTCCAAGAGGGCATGGTACACAAAGACTTTCTACTTTACACTGACCAAACATCATACAACAGAAACAATCAATGCCACCTGAAATTTGAAAAAAAATGCAATCATGTACATGTACAATGCATATGATATAAATGATTAACTAGACTAAATGTTATAAAAAAAATTATACAGTATGACAGATTTGCATTAAATTTTTATATGTGACTTTTTAAATGGAGAATCTTCCATGTCTGATCAACCCTTTATAGTTTTGAGGTTTAGCATTTTCTAAAAGTTGTGGACGGACAGACCAACAAAGTGAAAACTAGAGGGCTTTGGTGGCATTAAATATGTGATAAATATTGAATCTAATATGTTGCTTAACTAACACTACAAATGTATATCAGCCTATTCTTTATGGTATTACTTTTAAAGCATCTTTCTTCATTATGGGGTTTTGACAATTTGGAAATTTTCTGTAAAGAACAGAAATTTGGTTCTAATAATACTAGTAGATGACAGTTTACATCAACTATACATGTAGGTATAAAATCCAGGACAATATGGAATTCCAAATTCCCTAGAACATTTTGTAATTGTCTGGAAAAATTCCAAGATGCCCTGCATCTTATATACATGTAGTGATTATTTTTTTTATTTATATCAACTAGGTCTCAGACTTTATAATGGGTTTATAACATGAATGGCATTGATATATATGTATCTAATATACATGCCAAATGATGTTATATTACACATGTACACCACTCACTTTCATTGGCATAAGTGCCCAGTCCACAATCTGTGCAATTATTCCACATAGTTTCACATTGTGGTGGAGTTCCCATTGAAATTTCTGTATTCAAAATAAGAAACCATCCTGGAAAAAAAAAACAAAAACATGCATTTCCAGGCCAATATAAAAGTCAAATTTTAAATTTTCATATAATACCAAAGTGGTAAAAAAAAACAGTTAAAGGATGAGTGGCGATAAGACCTATATTTTGCCCAATAAAATTAAGTTTCTTAAAATAATATGACATTTATGAGAAATATATATATACCAAGTAAAAGGACAACAACACCTTCTGGATTTGCAATGTCTATTTTATTACTGACTAGTTTCAGGGTACATATAAAATAAATTGGTAGCCTTAAGTACCGGTAGACGTTTTGGTATCAAAAGTAACGACGTCACTATATATTAAACATTGACAACGGAAGTGAATAAAATATTAAATGTCTATAAATAAAAAATCAAAATAGAACTGTCATGACTGTTATAAATAGAAATAAATAAAATATATTTGTTGAGTTTGTAAAGTCAACATTTTTTGTATTGTTCTGATGACTTTCTTCAGGCATTATCAATGATGAATGGCGGGTATTCCGGTGGACACACATTCTAAAACGTACCACTTCCCCTGGTTTCCCTCCTGGCCAATAGAGGTACTGCTCCCAAGAGCATCGGGGGTATTAGAATGACAGGGATTGTGGCAGTATGGAAGTCTGTTAATTATCAATTTATAATGTTTATAATAATGAGGTTGGATGTTGGATCTACATGTTTTTGGTACCATGTCTCTTTCATTGCAGCGTACCAAGTAATTTCTGTGTTGTTCGCATCTTATTAGTTTCACATTGAGTTTTCGGTATGTTCTGAAGAGGGCTACATTGGTATCTTTAACTTTTGTTTGTTGGTTGATGTTGGTACATGTATCTGGTTCATCCCTCTTTCGTTTTGCATTGTGTACCAATGTTGAGCTTCTGGAATTTTCGAATTCATCAGTGGTTTCAACAAATTGTTCGTTATCTTCACTCATGGTGCAGGGTAGCTATGGGAAATGTTAACTTGTATGTGACTTCAAAGAAAAAATATCAAATAAGAAAAAAATTCTCTCATTATGACATCATTTTGACATCACAATGAGCTGTCTTTAAAAAAAAAAGAGAAACTCTGCAATTTTGAATGTTTTCAACTCATATTTTCCTTTAGTTAACATATATTGTAGGGCGCATGAATTAAAACAACAACTTTAAACTTTCAGAAAAGATGTATTACATCACTTAACACATTTTAACCAAATATGAAGTTGTTGTTCAGATGCGCCCACATTTTTCCAAACAGAAAAGTGTTTGGAAAACAGCAAAAATCAATGAAATTAGGACAATTTCCTAAAAATATAGCTTTTTAATTAACTGATTGGCATGATAACTAAACTGATATAGACAGAAGCTTATCATTTTCTTTAAGTCCTATATGTGTTCAATGTTTCAGCAACATAGGATATCTGTTTGCTTAGTTTTAGTTTCATGAACCGGTCTAACTGCCACTCATCCTTTGTTACATGTATACTGTATATGCCTCCGTAACCTCACATCATCAGCATTTAAATAAAAACATTGGAAGGTCTAAAACATTTTTCTGTGTAAACTTAAATTTCTGTTCTTTTAACAAGTGTAAACATAACATTTCTTAGGTTTACACCAGACCTGTCAAGTGTCACGCAACTCGCGTGAGACTCACGCATCCAGTCGGCAATTTGGCGGCAAATTTCTTTGATATTTTAATTTTTTCCTTTGATCTTTCAATTTTTCGTTGAAACTCACGCATGCAGCTCATAAAAACTTGACAGCCCTGTTACACAGCTGTGTAAATGTATCTAGTGTGCAGTGCCTAAAATGAACATGAAATGATGATGAAGAAAAGAAAATTGGAACACAAGGCCAATCAGGAATGAGACTCAGTTTTGACAGTCACTGGAAAAAGGAGGAATGAGTAGAATCAAACAATTTAGCCTCCTGATTGAAGAGCCACTCCAAATGTTCTATCCTAATATCCAGTCCCAATTATCCATATTTAAAGGGACAAATGCATGAAGTGCTGGTCATGAAAAACATATAAATACACTCCCAAAGGGGAAGATACTTTTAATGTAGAAAATTCAATTATTTAGTTGTACTATGAGCTGATTTATTCTTAAACATCTGGTTTAACACTCTTGTTTTCCCGAACTTTCAGGGTCTTTTTATGTTTTTCTTTGAAAATTTCGAACATCATTAAATGCACACATGACCCACAAGAAAAGCTAGTTTTTTTTTCCAATATAAATTATTTCAATTTATTGCATTAATAAACATTACCTTGATTACTAAATACATTTAACATGTTTAAGCTTGTAAAATATCTAAAGGCACGTTATAACTTCGGTAGTGTTGCAGGTTAAACCTTTGGCTCTACGGAAAACAAACCAGCCTGGAGACAGCTGTCACTGAAACCAAGTACATCAAACAGTTGGTTTGCAATGGTTCATGTAATTTTACAGTTCTACAAACTACAGTCAGCATATGACCTGCTTGAAAAAAAACCTGGTAGATTCACCTGGAAAGAACTTGTTCCAAGAACAGTGAATGAGTACTGAGAATGCAAACTTAAAGATGAAGCCAAACATGAGACATCTCCTAAATATCTTAATAATGATTCTCTCACTATCGGGAAACCTCATCTACTCTTGGAAAGTGCAGGCTCAGACACAACATCAATTCTGAAATCATCTATCAAATGTACAATGTAAGCTACTGTTGGGAGTCTACATGGTACAGTCAAACAAGCACAAGTTCAACCAATATGAGGCAAGGAATTAGATAATTCCTTGTACAGTCAGGGGCATTACTTAAATCAGTGATTTTTAAATCACTTAGTCAAGTAGCATTTCAAAATGCTAAAGATATTTTAAAAAATCTAAACTCACAAAAGAATAGTTTAAGAAAATATATATTAATTAATAAATATTAAAAAAATATTAAATAAGCTTCTTTAAAATTACAAAATTATAGATTTTGCTGCCACCTGTTATCAGTATTTCCCCAAAATATGTGATTTTCTGATAAAAGAAAGACCAAATGTAACAACCCATTACTTCACTTTCTGAATTTTCCCAGCTGTGGCAATAATTTTCCCATTAACTTCAATATCTTAGGTTTCTGATTATGTAATTAATTACCCATGTTCGCGATCAAAATCTTCATGTTCGTGATGCCTGAAGATAGCAGGGGTTACCTAACAAAATGTTAATTAATAAGGTGATTTTTTAAAGGTAAAAATTAATATGATACTTAAACAAGTGATTTGGAGGGTAATTATCCAAAATTCAGTTCAGGGTCATGTCCTGCCATGACTGGACATTCCATTATCTAGACAGGGGTGTGTTCTATCTTTAATTATACAATAAGACTCAGACTTCTCTCCATAACATTTAAATGAAGAACATTATAACAAAATCACTGTTATAAGTAGTTCATTTGTAATACTCAAACAAGTGATTTTAAAAGAGAGGTAACTCTAGCTTTGAAAGGAAAATAACTTAATAATACTTAAACAAGTGATTAAAAAATCACTGATTTAAGTAAGGCCCCTGACTGTTGTATTGGGTGAGCTCTACTTGTCCACTCTGTAACGATGGGGAAGAAGACCGAGTTCGCTTTCTGACAGAATGTTCTGCAATCAGTGATTCACGCAGATCTATTACCAACAGTCTCCAGCTGACAATCCTAGATGTAAATAGGGAACTTGCAGATAGAATCAGTCTACACTATAGACCAATCACAAGTTCATCCATTCTGGATATTAGATTATCCAAATGTCAAAGGTCAACTGAGGTAAGATCTGAAGTCAGAACATTGGGAGCAATGGAAGCAACATGTTTACCGATTTATCTCAAGAAAAATTGAAAGAAAATTGAATAAAAAGTCTTGTTCTTCAATTTGTAATGGTTAAAGAAATACAAAAACAAACATTTCTAAGGGATTGGAGAGAAAGGAACAGGTTTCCCCGTTTCATCTATCAGAGAGTAGGTACAAGTTTTCCAGTAAAATCGGGGTAAAATGGGGCTATTTTGGAATTCGCCAGTATTGACCCAACTCATACTGGATTGTACTGTATTCAACTTCACAGACCCACAGCTACAATACGAAATCAAAAGTATCAGCAGATGACTGTGCTACATCCTACATATTGCACACTGCAGGATCATAGACATTCATTTCAAATAAGCCTCCTTGTGTTCACAATGAAAAGTAGGGACCACTCCACCCTGTATGCTTTTATTTATTAATATCCAGACTAGTAATGTTTGCCATTATAAGGAGTGCTGATGTACAGTACCTCCTGTTCACCAGATAGTGGTGGAATATACGACGTCAACAACAACAACCCAGGCCTGTGACCAAGTTTTCATGAGCTGCATGCGTGGGAATTGACGAAAAATTGAAAGATCAAAGGAAAAAATTAAAAGATCAAAGAAATTTGCCGCCAAATTGCCGACTAGATGCGTGAGTCTCACGCGAGGTGCGTGACACTTGACAGGTCTGACAACCTGCCTCATATTAAAAATTATATACATGATATATATCATATGCAAATACAAATACAAACATCAGTTTACCATATATCAATAAAAATAAGAACTTCATTTTTCCAGTGAATAAAACGGTTGTCACATGTTGTTAATGATGATGTTTACTTCTTCCAAGATCTTCGTTACAAGAAGGAAATATTTCATTTTGTCTTTTGAGAGTTTTGACGTTTTGGTGCCATTTTGAATGTCATGTGACAAAAGTCAATATCTAGGACAAGGTAAAGGCTTTTAAATCCTTTTATCAGTAGGTGTATAAAAAGTTTTTTTGTATCATTGTCCGGTTTACGGTCTTTTTTAATAATCAACCGAATTTGTTCAATTAACTTTGTTTGATGGGAAAATATGTGTGGTTAGAAATAAATTAACAAACTAGCTACGATTACCTGGATTTACCTGTAGAAGTAACAATTAGAAAAAAATTGTTACCTGAAGCACGAAGTCAAAGTAAAACATGTTGAAATTTAGGGAAATTGTATAAAATTTAATAAGTTTCCACCTGTAAAGTTTATGGGCATTCTTGTATAGAATTGGCAATTAGTTTAAAAGGACCAGATATGATAAGGGTGGTTTTGGACCCTTTTTCAAAACTGACAAATTTCTTCAAAATGTCAGTCATATTGCTACTCTAAAGTGATGATCTTCAAATAATTTGTATGTTTCAATCGTGTGATTTATAATCATTTTTTTTCATAGTGGTGGGCTAAATATATGGGAAAAGCGACTTTTTCTCCAAAAACCTCGAAATATGGTAAATTGTCAACTTTTTAATAAAAAAAGTATGAGCGATCGAACCTGTGACCCACAAAACCATTTTAACTGCAGGTATATCATTACTATACAAATGTTTTCTGAAAATACCTTTGTGAGTCACAGGTTCGTTAATATTAATTTTTCACAAAAACTGTATAATTTTTAGCAATTTTTTAGCCTTTTATGCCATATTGCATTGAATTGGCCATTTTTCACTGCACATACGTACATGTATTCTAACAATAGAGTTCTTTTTACAAAAAATCAATGACTAACCTATGTTCTATGACCTCTTAACTGCAAAAACCCAAAATAAATATGGAAACTTCCCAATTTGAAAAGTCTGCAAAAATAAGGGGACAAAATTGTGCTTCCTATCATATCTTGTCCTTTGAAGGGGATTCGTATACCTATTGAATAACTTGAAAATAAGACCGTTTGTTAAGCCATTGATATGTATATAAGATACTATACAGGTCTATGGTTAAGTTTTGTATGAGAGTATTCTTTTAAGTTTAGCAAAACAAAAAATACTTGTGACACGGCTCATAACATATCTTTTGTCGTTGTAAATATTGCAATTAAATCAAAATGGATTTCTTCTTCGATTTGTTACAAAAGAGAAGTAGTCTGTTCTGTCTCGGTATGTTTTGATATAGACCTCTCTCTATTGCTAACTTTATAAAAACATAGTACATAAAAGCAACTGACTCAGGTTTACTACAGGCTATTGCAAGGATGATCCTCCACCCTAGAATTCCGAGCCCATACAAAGTTTGAATTTACTCCTAGAGCAATAGTTTTTTTCATAGGAAATACATGTATATTGTGACTGGCAGCAAAAGCACAGGTGGGAAACCAAAAAAATAAAGACTAATAACACTATTATGAATAAAAAAATGCCATTATGAAAAAAAATATGAGTAAGGAAAAGGATCATCGTCAGACTTGCACCACCATTAAGCTTTGAGCCATGGTGATCCCTGACGGCAGACACTTAACAAATACGGTGTCCGACAGGGCAACAAACTCAATATTTGTACATTGCAACAACATATGCTATACGTGACCCTTAGCTGTATTCAACAATACACGAACAAGTTTAGAATTATGCGGCGTGTTTAATATAAGTTTACAAGTACTATTATAGTTTAAAGAATACAGTACTAGTGCCTGTTTAATTGGGAGTCCAGTCAGTTTAGTCTCCTAGCCAGTCTATTTGAGTGGATGAAGACAAGTTGTTTGCCTAATATCTTATTAACGGTTTGAGTTGGGTCAAAATCATTCTTTTCAAAAACTTCTGCGTTTTCTACCCTAAGAAAAGCAAGCACCATGATAAATATGCAGCTCGTGAAAGTTCTTTAATGTTGCCGGATTACTTTTGACTCTTGAAACTCTGATAAGTAATGATTTTTTAATTGGTAATTTTGAAGTTAATGTTTCAAATACAATATTCTGCTATACCTTCTGCTACACTCCAAAAATACAATCTAAGTATGGTAATTATATTGGTATTTTCATAACTGAACCCCTGTTGTCATCATGTCGTTTAACATATACATATTTCACAAACGTAACAGAAGTTCGGTTAAGGCATAAATTTGGGAATATGGTATAGGTATTTGCCTGTCATTTCCAAGCATACTATCCACCTTTTTCTCCACTGATACACGATTTAGGTATTATTTATTCTCGTAAAAGAATGCAAAAAACAAACAAACAAACAAACAAACACAAAAAACAAACAAATAACCAAAACAAAAAACCAAAAAAATAAAACAAAACAAAAAGACAAAACAGGGCTTAATCATAGACCAATTGTATCCATGACCAACACTGTGTCTTCGTGTAAAATCATTGTTCCATGGTGCCTGTGACATAATATATACACGTCACTGCTATATTGACTCATAGATAGACTTGGTCAGACCTGTATATATGAAATTATGCATGTACTTAAGGTTAGTGAGGACACATGTCATGTAACCAAAACAGATAAAAATGCAAAAAAAAAACAAGTTCAAATGTCACAATTACATTTAAACTTGTGTTGAATACTTTCATTTAATAAAACTTAATCAAAATGAATTATTTTTTACACATATACATCAACCATTCCTTCAAATATATAATTTTCAAATAAAACAAGGGAAAAAATTCACTTTAAAAATGAATGACCAGAAAATTACAAAGATTTGTATTGTAGACAGAAAAGTAAGCTGGCGACCCCAGTTTTTGTTGTTTTATTTCAAAATATCTTGTACTTCATTGATTTTTATCAAATAAAAATAAAATTTTAGATTCGTAGATTTTTTAAACGACAAGATTTTATGCTAAAAATGTGGACTTTCCTATATAATCTCTAGGAATTTGGGAAACTGACTTTTGAGTCTAAATCTTGCGAAAACAAGCCTGGAAAGGGGGTCAATATTTTTACACAAGATAAACTGTATGTATACCTAATATTGATGTATCCAAAAAATTAGACATTTTAAATTCGGCATTTTTTGGGGGTCAAGTTTCCTCACTAACCTTAAGTTTACTGATATTCTAATATATAGGTCTATCTATGATTGGCTAAATGGAGATCATCAGATTATATATAGCTTATCAACTTTTGATTGTCCATCATTTTAATCCCATCCTTAGTTCTAAATTTGTAACAACATTTTCACTCATGATTGCTGTTACTTTAACATAACAGGAAGCAATATTGTCCTTTATACTTGACTAGCACTTTAACATAACAGGAAGCAATATTGTCCTTTATACTTGACTAGCACTTTAACATAACAGGAAGCAATATTGTCCTTTACATAACAGTCTTCCTTGTGCTGATAAATAATAGTCACTGCCTTTAAAACAAGATGTCTGCGCCCATGAAAACATTTTCTCCTTGAAAAGCTGACAAACGCATGAGATTAATAAAATGTTAAACATTTGTAGGTTTTGTCTGCAAAGGCAAAGTTATCTGCAGAGATCAATTCAAAATTTTAACCCTGACATCACTTCCAAACACGTGCTAGGATTTCATAAAATACAAGGACAAACTTTGCATAGTCGGAAACCACACCAAAGTAAAGAGACCAGCAGTTTTTCAAGAAATCGAAAATCAAAGAAAAAACATGACAAAAAGAGTTTAGATACAATTTTTCAACCCATTCCTTATACTTCAAATGGACAATCAGACGGGATTGGAACAGAACTGACAGGAAAATTAGTTAAAGGTACATGTATAACAGCAGCCATGATGTCCAATGGGGGGTGGACAGGGGGTCCTCTCACCTGGCCCCTCCAGCCCCGCTCCCTGCCACCTCAACCATGGTACCCCTTCCCGCCTGTCCGCCCTCAGCCCCCCTACCTGCCCCTTCCACTCCCGCTCCCCACCCCTTCAACCCCCGTATCCTGGCCTTCCCCCTGTCCAATGCCATGATGTGGTCTTTCTGAGGTTTTAGTCATCTGGACTTTTTCAAATTTGAATTCTCCAGGGAAACAGAGTAAAGAAATTTGGTAGTTAAACAGTCTGCTTGTTCAATTGTTTGATTATATAAACTCTTATCATACCCCTGCTTTGAAGAATAGGTAGCTGCAGGTTATCTCTCCTATATGTTCCTTGTTAAATATTTTGCTGCATATCACAAAGTGAAAAAGATTTTAAAATGGTAAGTGTCAGATGATTGGCGGGGAAATATTTTTGTAATGTTCACTTTTCTTAGCAAATAGCAATTACCTTAAATGACAGCCTTTTGACATTTGATGACATTTTGTATGCAGCATCAGCATGAGGTCCCATACAGTGAAATGAGATTTCAGGTCGGTCCCTGACCTACATTTTGTTAAACGAAATCCAGCCATTTTTATCTTGGACACACAAATATATGCCATTAGTATTGTCCTCCAAATCAGATATTTTTTTTAAAGGATCATAAATAGCTATGAAACCATGGGAGATGAGGCTAGGCCAATTAAAATACATGTATAGAATGTTTGAGTATCATGGTTTTAAATTCAGGTAGGGTAGGTAGAAAGTTTTTTTTTAACATTTGAGTAAGGGAGATATCTTGGACATTAACGGTCCTTGTTGTTAAAAAGGAAAAAATTACTTAAGGGCAGGCATAGAATTGTAGATATGGTCGGGTTACCCTAAACACACAACTCTCTTTTAGCCTTATACATGTTCTAAATCCCTCTATCTGTCATGTCTGTCTGCAACACATAACATTTGTAACAGGCTTCTTAGCAACTTCATGCATATGTAGATTATTACATCATTTGAATATGCTGTTGGTGAAGTTTAAATTCCCCCAATAAAGTCTGCTCTGGCATCAACAGGTTTATGTTGAAGAACACACTAAATGTATGAAAATAACAGTTTAAATTTCAAAATGGTCAAAACCCTCAGGTTCTTCCAACTCCAGACATGATAGGCTGATCTTAGTCATAACTTGGTTCCCAAATCAGCTTTTTTAGCTCACCTGGCCAAAGGCCATGTGAGCTATTGCCATCACTTGGCGTCCGTCGTCGTTGTCCATCGTCGTCCGTCGTCGTCGTTAACTTTTCTTCAAACTTCTTCTCCTCTGAAACGGCTGCACAGATGCAAACCAAATTTGGTCTGGTGGTACTTTAGGGTATCCCCCACAGAACTGATGTGGGGATTTTTGATTCGTCGAAAAACATGGCTGCCATTGCTAAAAATAGACCAGGGGGGTCAGACTACTGTTTTTGGCTTGTAAATCAAAAAGTATAAGAGATAGATGAAATCTGATGCCACCCTACTGCTTCAGCATCAAAAGTTAACAAAAGTCTCCATTTGGTCCAAGTTGTCAGATGACCCCTTATAGGGGTTACAGCCCCTTAAAGGTGAAAAATAGTGTTTTTTCTTGTTTTTGCCCTATAGTATGAAAACTATTGCATATAGAGAAAAGCTTTTGCTTGCTTAAATGTTCAGCTCATTTAGCTCTACAAAAGTCTGCATAGGGTCATAGTTGTCAGATGACCCCTTATAGGGGTTACAGCCCCTTAAAGGTGAAAAATAGCGATTTTTCATGTTTTTGCCCTATAGTATGAAAACTATTGCATATAGAGAAAAGCTGTTGCTTGCTTAAATGTTCAGCTCATTTAGCTCTACAAAAGTCTCCATAGGGTCGAAGTTGTCAGACAACCCCTTATAGGGGTTACAGCCCCTAAAATGATGTTTTTTCATGTTTTTGGCCTTCAGAAAGAAAACTATAGCAGATAGAGAAAAGCTGTTGCTTGCTTAAATGTTCAGCGCAGGAAGCTCTATAAAAGTCTCCATGGGGTCGAAGTTGTAAGATGACCCTTATAGGGGTTACAACCCCTAAAATAACGGTTTTTCGTGTTTTTGGCCTATAGAATGAAAACTGTAGTAGATAAAGGAAAACTGTTACTTGCTTAAATGTTCAGCTATTTAGCTCTATAAAATAAAGGGTTGACATAAAGACCAGGTGAGCGATTTAGGCTCCTGGGAGCCTCTTGTTGGTTTTGCATTCAATGCTTTCTACATGTACATGTATGTTCATGTAGTATTTGGCATTTTCAATTTTTGGGTAGAGTGCCTCTGATCGGACAAACACAAACACATGCCAGTTGTAGCAAAATGTATTGTCTGGAACTTTGTTGTAATTTTGATTTCATATTTGACCTACATTTGTATTAAGCATGAGGTCTTGTGTTTTGCTACATGTTCATTTGTAGTACTAATTTTTGTTGAACCATAACAAATCTACTTTCTGATCAGTGTTTTCAAATTTACACGGTAGTTTTCTCAGCAACTATAAATTAGAGTGACTCGATAGAAAAATGTATTTGTTGTGAAACCTATTCATGCTATTTTAAAGTATATCATTAATATAGAGTCTTCAGAACTCGAGCTGGTGAAAGTTTATTTTTTCGGAATAGCTGAGTAGGCAGAGGCTTACAGCTTCCTTGTTTATCTTTTTTTCGTCACAGATTTTTAATGCTCCCACCTTTTACTCACTTATCATAACATGTAAATGGTCCTGCTCTTTATGTGTTCAATATTCCCCACATATTCCCTATTTAAACAAGCTCAGAAGCTTCAACATAACCTTTCAAATCAACTAAAATGTAATAAAAGTATGCATATGCTTAACTTCGATGCTCTGTTTTATAAAGTTCTGTTAAGGCTAAATAAATTTGTTTTTCTCTAACTTGTAGAAAAAGTCTTAAAAGTTCTGATGGATTTTTTCAAAAGGGATGAGGTAAAGAAATGTGCAGCTGAAAATGGAGTGTCTTGTAAGTATTATTGAATGTATTATGTATATTTGACATTATTTGAATATCAATGCCAGTAGCGGATCCAGAAGCTCTGAATAGAGGGGGGCCCACTGACTGGCCTAAGAAGGCGCCCGCTTTGGTCATGCTTCAATGATTTCCTATATATTCAACCAAATATTTCCGCCAAAAAGGGGGTCCTGGGCCCCCAGGCGCCTTGGATCCGCTTATGAATGCATTGTGCATTTGATAGAAATAAAAGAGTATTACTCTACATATTAACTTGGTTGGTCAAGGGTAAATTATTTTGGACGATTTCATTCAAATCTTTTCTTAAAGATGAAAAAAACTTAGGCTCCACCCAATCTTGTGAATACTGTATGTAGAGTAATGCCCATGAAGCATTTGATTGTCTGAAGTCTGAAAAGTCAAACAAAAATCAGTACAGGTAAGCAGGAAATTTTTTGCTGCATTTCTATTTTAGTGGTTTTTGCATAAAAATTTCTACGGCGAATTTTCACAGTGCAGATATAATTGTCTTTGATTGTAATCTATGGACATCAACATTACAACATTAATTTAATAAACTGTATGAGAGGGCAAAAAAACGACTGCACAAATTTTTTTCAGTTATTAAGGGCATTTGTTGTTGACATACATTTAAAAGACAACACAAAAACAAACCCCACAACAAAACAAAAGAATCATGCATACAAAGACAAATTAGTCAAGTAAACTACATTTGAAATGCTTTCTCAAGTCAAAACGAGATTGAACACAGGGACAAAGGAAGGGTAAGGAATCCCTGATTGGAACATGTAAAACATACCAATTTTGAGTGGAAAACGTTATGTCACTTTGGTTTTTGAAATGTTCTTCTGATGACCAGTATAAAATCTATCATTATCATGAAATTTTGGACAATACATTCCTCTTGCCAAGCCTAGTCAGCATTTGTTGTGAAAAAAACTTACTTTATTAGATCAAATTGTAATAATTGAGGGTAAATTTTGATATTCACTTTTCTTTTAAAAAATAACTTAAATGACAAATATCGGTGAGATATAAAATCCAATGCAGTTTGAGCTAAGTGTAGCCTCATTTTTAGATGGAAAATGCTTCTTTTCAATAAACTTTCTTACATTTATAATATAAATGTACTTTTAACTGTTATATGTGTTTTTGCATTTTTCAGTGAAGTTATTCCTACAGACATACAGAAGTTTTAAACAGTTTTGTACAGATTTTGATAGCTTGCCAACAGATCTCCACATTTTACTGAGTGATTTAAGTGCAGGAGCAGGTAATTAATTGATAATTGTTTTCTCTAAATATTGTACATGTATAATCATGGTAAAAGATGATATAATGTCAGGACCAACATTGTCTGACTGACTGTTTAAGAGTTATCTTTCTTCTACTGTTTTCCGTTTTTTGATTTGTAAATTTGCACTGATTATGTCTCCCCTTCCCAGAAGGGGGAGACATATTGTTTTTGTGTCAGTTCTTCTTCTTCTTCTCCTCATACAAAGCGTGTCCGGGCCATAACTTTTTTATCCTTTGAGATAGGGCTTTGATATTTGGCATGTAGATGTATGACCATGAGACGATGTGTCGCGTACCAGAATGACCTTCATATGACCTTGACCTTTGACCTCAAGGTCAAATTAATGCTAATTTTACATGCAAAGTGTGTCCAGGCCATAACTTTTTTATCCTTTGAGATAGGGCTTTGATATTTAGCATGTAGATGTATCACCATGAGACGATGTGTCGCATACCAGAATGACCTTCATATGACCTTGATCTTTGACCTCAAGGTCAAATTAATGCTAAATTGACATGCAAAGTGTGTCCTGGTCATTACTTTGTTATCCATTGATATAGGGCTTTGATATTTGGCATGTGGATGCATCAGCATGAGACGATGTGTCGCGTACCAGAATGACCTTCATATGACCTTGACCTTTGACTTCAAGGTCAACTTAATGCTAATTTTACATCCAAAGTGTGTCAGGGCCATTATTTTTTAGTTCTTTGACATAGGGCTTTGATATTTCACATGTAGCTGAAGCACCATAAGACAATGTGTCCCGTACCAAAATGACCTTGACCTTTGACCTGAAGGTCAACTTAATGCTAATTTTATATCCAAAGTATTTCAGGGCCTTATTTTTTTGTTCTTTGACATAGGGCTTTGATATTTGACAAGTAGATGTATCATCATGAAAAGATGGTTGTGTACCAGAATGACCTTCATATGACCTGACCTTTGACCTCAAGGTCAAATTAATGCTAATTTTACATGCAAAGTTAGTCAAGTTCATAACTTTTTTGTTCTTTGACATACATGTAGGGCTTTAATTTTTGACATGTGGATGTATCACCATGAGTCAATGTGTCGTGTACCAGAATGAACTTCAAATGACTTTGACCTTTTACCTCAAGATCAAATTAAATGCTAATCATACATGTAAAACATGTCTTGGCCATAACTTTTTCGTTCTTTGACATAGGGCTTTAATATTTGACATGTAGATGTATCACCCTGTGAAGATGTGTTGCGTACCAGAATGACAATCATTTGACCTTTACTTTTGACCTCCAGGTCAAATTGATGGTAATTTTACGTGCAAAGTGGGTCCTGGTCATAACATTTTATCCTTTGATATAGGGCTTTGATATTTGGCATGTGGATGTTTCACCATGAACAATGTGTTGCAGACCAGAATGACCTTCATATGAGCTTGACCTTTGACCTCAAGATCAAATTAATGCTAATTTTACTACTTTATTGACATGATGGTGTGTCATTATGGGAAGAATGTGTCGCCAAATTTAATGACCTTGACCTGTGACTTCAAGGTCAATTAAATGTTAATTTTACATGCAAAACCTTTCAGACCATTACTTATTCATCCTTTGGCATAGGCTTTAGAATGTATAGATGTATCATTATTAAACAATTTTTTGTACACTGTATGTCATTGTGACTTTGACTTCTTGACCTCAAGGTTGAACTTATGTTATTTTGGCAAATTTAGGAAGGGGAGACATCCGTTTTAGTGCACTAAAACAGTTTTTCCTAGTTTTTCTTTGTTATGTGGTGTACACTTACTGTGAATTCATTTATTTTCATTGTTTTGTGAAGAAGGATCAGTTCATGGTTCTGATGTCTGTAGCATACAGATTAGTGTCAATTTTCCACTTTATTCGGTATTAAATTTCATGGTTCAAAGCAACCCATATAAACCATGAAAAAGCATACCCTATGCAAATAAAAATGAAACCATGGTATTCAACATCTCATTATCATCTATTTATAATTTCAGGTCATGTTGATGATTTGATGCCGTACTTTCTACAGCATGCCAAACAAGTATTTCCACACCTAGAATGCTTAGATGACCTGAAGAATATCAGTGATCTGAGGAATCCAGCTTTCTTGTATGTAAACTGGGATAAAGAGAATACACAAATTGAAAATTCCATAACAGGTGCCACTTTACCCCGATTTTACTGGAAAACCTGTACCTACTCTTTGATAAATGAAATAGGAAAACCTGTTCCTTTCTCTCCAATCCCTTTTAAATGTTTTTAGCTCACATGACCCTTCGGGCCTATTGGCGTCACTTGGCGTCCGTCGTCTGTCCGTAAACTTTTTCAAACGTTAACTCCTCTGACACCATAAGTCCAATTGAAACCAAACTTGGTGTAGTTGATCTTTAGGGTATGGCCTACAAAACTATAGGATTTTTGATTCGTAACAAAACATGGCCGCCATGGCTAAAAATAGAACAGGGGGTCAAATTGCAGTTTTTTGCAAATAACTCAAAAACGGTAACAGATATCAAAATTCTGGCAAAGGGTAAAAGTGATCAGCACCTCAAGATCTACCTGCCTAGAAATTTTCAAGAAGATCCAACAACCGATGTAGGAGTTATTGCCCTTTTTAGCTCACTTTGCCGAAGGCAATGTGAGCTTTTGCCATCACTTGGCGTCCGTCGTCCGTCGTCCGTCGTTCAACTTTTCAAAAATCTTCTTCTCTGAAACCGCTTGGCCAAATGTAATGAAACTTAGTAGGGTTGTTCTGTAGTATGTCCTCTACAAAACTATCGTTCGAAATTTTGATTCAACAAAAAACATGGCCGCCATGGCTAAAAATAGAACATAGGGGTAAATTGCAGTTTTTTGCAAATTACTCAAAAACCGTAACAGATATCAAAATTCTGGCAAAGGGTAAAAGTGATCAGCACCTCAAGATGTACCTGCCCAGAAATTTTCAAGAAGATCCAACAACTGATGTAGGAGTTATTGCCCTTTTTCTGGATTTTTTTCAAAATATTTACTTAATTTAGCCCTATATCTTGAAAACTATACAAGATATTTCAAAAATTTAAATTGCATATGACTAAGCACATCAAGATCTACAAAAGTCGTAACAGAGTCAAAGTTGTAGGATCGTTCCTTTAGGAGTTATACCCCTTGGATTGTAAAAATTGACCATTTTCACAGTTTTTAGCTCACCTGACCCGAAGGTGAGCTATTGTCATCACTTGGCGTCCATCGTCCGTCCGTCGTCTGTCGTCTGTCGTCCGTTCGCTGCGTAGTTAAGGAAGCCATTTTAAAATTGTGGAAAAAAGGGGGGATGAAAATATGAACTTCAAATATTAGGCTTTATAAGAAAATATTCGCACTGAAAATGATTTGTAAGAATAATTTATAAAATTTAAGACCTCTGTGACAAAAAGTAGGATTTTCTAAGCTTTATTTATGGTTTTATAGGCGATTTTAAGGGAGAAATCAGGGTCCCTTACAAACTGCAAAATCACGGTGTATTCCGCTATACAGATCGATCTGAAATTTTACACAAGGGTAAATGTGATCCCAACTTATTCAAAAAGTGCTGGGGGTAGTTTTAATTCTGTTGATAAATATTTTTAAAAAATATTTTATTACCGTGGATTGCGGAATTTGCATGATTTTCCATCTTTTCATGCCTCGTTTTTCAAAACGGCTGAGAATCGGCACTACCCCCAGCACTTTTCTGGTGCGTAAATTATCTCTAAACGTTGTGCTTAAATATTAAAACAATTGGTGTAGTGGAATACACCGTGAAAATCTAAAATATAAGACTTGGTGTTTGTTATTTTATTTCAGCGTCTAATGTCAAACGCAACGTTGACGCAAAACGCGTAATATCGGACCAACGTCGTACAACAACTGAATAAATTCCGTATTTTGGACGTGATATTGAACACCAAAACGTCACATTAAATTATCCAAACCCCGGGTCCAAAACGCACAATTACCATGATGACATGCATAAACAATGTAATTTCAACCTTAGAATAGTGCAATTAATATTGACGCAGAGTATGTTAAAGCAAAATATTTTTTTTCATGTTCAAGTTCCTGTTTTGCCAAAATATGAATACGTTACTGAATTAAAAAAATGCATGTACAAGTTCTTCTCACTATTAACAAAATGATAAAATTTGTTTGATCAAGACATTCTAAGATTAAACCATTTGAGCACGGACCCAACTGTTTCTAGTAATATTGTAGTACTTGTGTATCGTAGTCTATTTTAAGAGGGAGGTAAAGGGTTATTTTCGACGTTTTTATTTAACGCGTTTTCGTGATTTTGATTTTTTATTTCTCGTGTTTTCGTTTTGTGGAGGTTGTACGTGCTCCGTTTTTGTCTGTATTTTTGTCCCGTGTTTTGAGATTTTTATTACCCGTGCTTTGTTTTCTTCCTTTTTGAGGCACGTGATTTGGTGTTTTCGATTATCTAAATTCAATTTTTTCGTGTTTGGCGATTTTTATAACTCGTGCTTCATTTTCAGCGTTTTTTTCGTGTTGGGTCCCCCCTTTAACTGTGTCACTCATAAGGGACCAACCAATTGATTTTTATTGGGCTATGGTGAAATTTGAAATAAAAAGGCAGGATGGCAAAAATCCAGATATAAAAAGTCAGGACAATGCTTTTCATTAAAAAAAGGCAGGATGGTAGTTTTGGCTGAAAATTTTATAATAGCTTCAAAAATTGCGGGGGCAAGCTGGCGTGCGCATAAAATTCAGACTCAGCCTTTTCTGGAAATAAAAAGGCAGGAGGAAGAAAATTTCCATAGCCCCCACCACCTAAACATCAAATGGTTGCTCCCTAAATGCCATGCAAAAATTGTTCTTAATAATGTTTGAACTAGATTAGCTAAAATATAACGATGTGCGGATGAAATTTATAATGTGCCTAGTTGAACAACTGTATAATATACATGTATATGACAAGCACAAAATTTGAAATGCACTAGGTCTGACGTATATATGAAAACTATATTCAAATATCAACCAGTAGTTTAGACCTTTGTAAGGGTGTACACATTAACATTATATGATTTAGTTTGGATTACTGTTCTCTTCATATTCTTTTTTACTGCAAGTCTTTTTGATATAAAGTGCATTTTTGAAGGGTCTTTTTTTTGTGTAAAGAACAAATAACAGACTGCTTACAATACAGTGGTGGATCCAGAAATTCTGAAAAGAGGGGGCCCGTTTTGGTCACATTTCAATGATTTCCTATATATTCAACCAATTTTTTCCGCCAAAAGGGGGAGGCGGGCCACCCAGGCCACCCCTGGATCCGCCTATGCAATAATATTTAAAACAATACACAAATTAAAGACATAGATTTATCTGGATTGCTGACTCGTCGGGCATGTGTTTTTAAGTAATTCAACTACTTGTTGGTACACTGTACATGTTTTGTAACTATTTATCAATTTTGTTTTCTTACTTGCTCTTCAATACTCCAAGTTCTCTAACTCATATAATTGAACAGGCTATGTAAGGTGTCCAATCAAAAATGTATATTGCAATATGATTAAATATAAATTTATAAGTTTGTTCTGCCTGCATAAACAATGTCTCCCCACCGTTTCCCCCCCCCCCCCAAATTTTTAAGTTCAAAGGTCCATGAATCCCGCAAAAATTTGAGGATGAAAATTTCCTGGTAACATGCTTAATTTAATATATGGTGTCCTTCCTACATACTAAGTTTCATTGAATTTGGTTCAGTGGTTTCAGAGGAGTTGTGCTAACAAGGTTATAAGAGAGGATTTTCAGCAAATGTATATGTTCTAACATCGAGTCATAACTCCCAAATAATTTGAGGATCAAAATTTCCTGGTAATGTGCACAACTACATATGGTGTTCTTCCTTCATACCAATTTTTGATGAATTCGGTTCAGTAGTTTCAGAAGAGTTGCACTTACAAGATGATACATTAGGATTTTCAGCAAATTTCTAAGTTCCAAGGGCCATAAATTCAACAAAAAATTGAGGATCAGAATATCCTAGTAACTTGCACAACTTCATATGGTGTCTTCCCTACATACCAAGTTTTGACAAAATGGGATAATAAGTTTCAGAGGATTTGTGCTGACAAACTTTGTGAATGACAAAACAGACAGGACAAAAAACAATATGTCTCCACACCAAAGTGGGGGAGACATAAAATTAATATAGTGACTAACAATTCTTAAAAGTCCTGCCATCTCTGGGGAGTTGTTCCCGCAAAAGTGTGAACAGATGAAAATAGGATGTAATTAAATGTGGAATAAGTATATGCCACACCACTAACATATATAAACAGAAATATAAAATTCAACAATGGAAAAAAGCTAGCAGCATTCAGCATGACCAGTGGTTGCTGCTTGCTGTTTTGCAATTGGCCTGAGATAACAAGATTGCTACATGTAGCCAATGTCCCAGTTAAAAATTTACTAAAAATTGAAGAATTAATCTTGCATTGCAGTATGATTACCTACATATTATGACTAACAATCCTACATAATTTTATCAAAATCCAATCCATTGACTGGTTTCAGAGGAATTAAGCTCACTAAGTGTTCCTTTATGACCTAAAATGAACAAGCCGATAAAGTCCCATAACTCCTATAAAATTTATTGAACCAAAATGGCAGTGTGATATGATCAACTAAATATCATGACAAACAATCATACAAAATTTCATTAAAATCAATTAACTGGACTCAGAGGAGTTGCGCTAAAAAATGTGTGACAGACGCACAGATGGACGTAGACCATTATTAGTCTAATTTAGATCCTTCTTTTTTGCGTTGTGGTGGGGGACAAAATATGATACATATGATTTCAAGCCAATTAAAAAAAACCTTCTGGACAATAAAACATCTTACATATAGAGGACCAGTACAAACATAAATTTTGACAGAGATTCCTGTCTTAATTTGAAAAGGCACATATCAAATGTGGCGAGGTTGAAATATTTTTTTTTAACCCAATTTTTTCTCTCTGTGAAATCAAACTAAAAAAGTTACATGCATAAATAAAAGAATTGTCTTGAATACATGTATCTCTATGTATACATATTATATTTGGCCAAAACTATGTAATTGATGTGTTTGTGCAAATAAAGCATGTAAAGTATTATTACAATGTATCATTAATTTATCATTGTCACTACTTATCATGCATTAACATTTTCATCATTCAGATACATTTTGTAAAGGTTATAAACTTAACAGCTCATTATCATCTTTTTATTATTCATAGGGTACAAATGTATTTAGTCTATTCAACAGTTACATGTAAAACAGCATCATATGACCACATAAATACATCTCCATGCGCATGTATTTCATTGAAAGTGTTCTTTAATGTTTCCATATATAAGTCTTCTAGCTTGATTTTTGAAGTTCATGTGTACATCTGTCAAGTCTTTATCCATCTCACATGTTGTCCTTGTACATTGTTGTATAACCTGTATAAAATACACAAAAAAATGAAAAATTAACAATGAATTACTGTGTGTGTGTGGCCCAAGTAAACTATAACTCCTATAAAATTTGTCAAATCAAAATGGCGTTGTGATATGATCAACTACATATCATGACAAACTACAAAATTTCATCAAAATCCGTTGAGCAGTCTCAGAGGAGTTGCGCTCACAAAAAGTTCCTTTGACATAAAATGAACAAGGTCCCATAACTCCTATAAAATTTGTTGAATTAAAATGGCAGTATAATACAGTATGATCAATTACATATGACCAACAATCCAACAAAGTTTCATCAAAATCCGTTGACCGGTCTCTGACAGATGAGTTGCGCTCACAAAAGTATGACGGACCCCCGGACAGACGGACAAAGACCATTACTAGGTCCTTCTGTCTTGTTGCGGCGGGGGACAAAAATATCCTAGATTCTCATCCCAATTTTTCAGCTCCTTGAAAATTTTATATTTGATTTTTTTGCCAATTATTTTCTTATTATGTCGCCTGCAACGTGTTGCAGAAGCGACATATAGGGGTTACTTTGGCACTATCCGTCGTCTTGCGTCGTCCTGCGTCGTCGTCCTGCGGCGTCACAAAAATTTCCGTCGCAGTTTTCCAAGCAACTACATGTCACAGCCTCTTGATATTTGGTATGTAGCTTCATCACATAGTACTATAAGGTGTAAAGCGATTTTATGCCCAAAAAATAACTACTTCCTGTTTGACGAATACTTAACATTTTATGTATAATGGACATAGATGCAAAATTTTCGTCGCAGTTTTCCAGGCAACTACATGCCACAGCCTCTTGATATTTGGTATGTAGCTTCATCACATAGTACTATAAGGTGTAAAGCCATTTTATGCCCGAAAAATAACTACTTCCTGTTTGACGAATACTTGACGTTTTATATACATGTATAATGGACATAGATACCAAATTTTTGTCGCAGTTTTCCAGGCAACTACATGCCACAGCCTCTTGATATTTGGTATGTAGCCTCATCTCATAGTACTATAAGGTGTAAAGCGATTTTATGCCCGAAAACCAACTACTTCCTGTTTGACGAATACTTGAAGTTTTATATATAATGGACATAGATACCAAATTTTTGTCACAGTTTTCCAGGTAACTAAATGCCACAGCCTCTTGATATTTGGTATGTACCTTTTATGTCGCCTGCAACGTGTTGCAGAAGCGACATATAGGGGTTACTTTGGCACTATCCGTCGTCTTGCGTCGTCCTGCGGCGTCACAAAAATTTCCGTCGCAGTATTCCAAACAACTACATGTCACAGCCTCTTGATATTTGGTATGTAGCTTCATCATATAGTACTATAAGGTGTAAAGCGATTTTATGCCCAAAAAATAACTACTTCCTGTTTGACGAATACTTAATGTTTTATATATAATGGACATACATGCAAAATTTTCGTCGCAGTTTTCCAGGCAACTACATGCCACAGCCTCTTGATATTTGGTATGTAGCTTCATCACATAGTACTATAAGGTGTAAAGCCATTTTATGCCCGAAAAATAACTACTTCCTGTTTGACGAATACTTGACGTTTTATATATAATGGACATAGATACCAAATTTTTGTCACAGTTTTCCAGGTAACTACATGCCACAGCCTCTTGATATTTGGTATGTACCTTCATCACATAGTACTATAAGGTATAAGGCAATTTTATGGCTGAAAATTAACTACTTTCTGTTTGGTGAACAAACATAGATAAGCAGGCGACATGTGCCTTCCGGGGAAGGCTCCATCTAGTTTTTGTTCAAATTTTTGGAATTGGCAGCTTATTTATCATGTTTAATAAAATGGAAAAAAAATAAACAAAAAAAAATGCCCCAATGCCATATTAACAACAATCTCATTAAAATAAGATCTTAGTTGAATGTGATTGCACAATACATGTATATTTACAAGAAATTTTGATAAGAATCTAGGAACTATTTTATCATGGCCAGACATCTCCAAATTACATGTACTATGTACATCTTAGTCTCAGAATAAAACACACTAATGTTCGCTTACTCAGGAGGGTTTTAAAGGGGTTCCATTTAATGTAATGGAGCAGCCGCCTCAAATTTACGTGCTAAGTTAAAGACTATCTAAGTGCGGTTTATGAGTTGCTATATACATGTATGGATATATTATTAATACTTTGATTGTGAGATTGTAACATAATCTAGCTACAAATATAAGGTTTTTACTCACAAGATTTATTTTCATATTATTTTGATCTAGAACTTCATAGGAAAGTTCAGGATCTAAATAGTAAAAATGTGGCAATCTTATAAAAAAAAAAACCAAAAGCATTCTAATGTTAATCCTTAAGTTCAATGTAGCCAGTGGGGGGGGGGGGGGGGGGTAGGAGGGGGTATGATCCTGAAGTCCAGGCAAATAAGCAAGAATTCCCGGATTCCTGCGAAAATAACTGTGTGATTCCCCCATCCCGAAAAATGAAAATGGCTAAATCCTGTTCCTGTTAAGGGTTTTCCCGAATTCCCGTTGAAATAAATGGGCTTTTCCGCTGTCCCACAAAAGGTCCTACCGACCCTCAGTGTAATTTCAGTTGCTATAAAAGCTAGACATAAAATTTCGACTTGCTCCATTACGGGTTATGGGACCCCTGTGTAGCTCCGCCTAATCTAAAATATGTCCAAAGAGTTTAGTAACATTATTGCAGATAATGTATACATGTTCATGATGCGCATGTACATGTTAAAAACGCATTACCTGAAAAGGTACCACCGCCACAATTACAACAACTTTTTTGTTACTTGAATAACATTGCACATGCTAGTATATGTACATTGTAATAGATATATGATCACATACATGTACATTTTTGTAACCCTCAGCCCACTGACTACATTCCTGCATGGGTAAATGATCTGGTGTCATGCATTGTAATGGTGCAAACCTTAAATTAACATATTTATATAAAAATATACCATTTTACAATTTTATTTTTGTTGCTAATTCATTTAGAAAACTCTGACATATGGAACAATGTAACAATTTCTTTTAAACTGGCCAGTTTGTTTTTAGTATGTATTGTACTAATTTTTATTATGAGACACTGAATGACTTATTACTTAAAATTATGAACTTAAAGTTCATGTTCAGCAATTTAAATGACGTGTCAATTAAACTCCTAGGATGAAACTTACTATTTTGGGGCAATAAAAGTTCTTACCAACATATATATATGTTTATTCATGTTTCCTAAGCATGTAATCATTTTCAAGTCCTTTCTGTCAAGAATTTCATTTCTATGATTAGTGCTGTAATGTAATGAATGCCTACGGCACTGCTCCATTACATGTACATTAGATACAGGTAGGACCATATTGTTACCCTTACATACATTGAACATGTAGTGGACTGAGGATTACGTTATCATCATACAATGTATGTGCGGGCAGGTGTACATGCATGTTCACCGGCGCATGATGGAGGGAGAGTTGAGAAATACACCAAGGTTGGAATGAATGAAAATATCTTACATGTACATGTATTGTCCATGTAGTGCTTGTTAAACCTTTAGTTGATTATAATTTGGAAGTTATGTTTGATCATGTGTTGATGGTTTACTTTTTCATGTCTGTAGTAGTGTACATAGTGTACACAGCATTCACTTTTAGTGTTACTTTTTTAATGATTAAAACATGTCTGTAAGTGTAAGTATGTACCAGTACTGTACTGTCAGTGTACAAAAATGTAGATAGATTGGTCTTAAACGGATTTCTAAATGAACATGTTCAACCACAAGGTCATGACTTACATTTTCAAAATATTTATATATTTTGTTTGTCTTTTTACCTGAGAAAATAAGTTTATACCAATAATTACAACCTACCGCTCCAAAAAGCAAAATTACACAACATGACAGGTGCGTGCTGAATGTAAACATCGTCATTTCACTGGCATTGTTGTTGGTTTCTCATCCTTTTATATCACCAGATTTCACAAAATGAGTGTCCGTTTGTTTCCTTACATAGTCTGGAAGAACATGCAATGTCTTTATACCACATAAACGCTTTTTATTTCGTATAAAATTGGCGAAATCCTCTCGATATGATCAGAAATCAACAATGGCGTGTTGTACGTAAAGCTCCGGATCGATGAAGATTTTCCCGATTTACCAAATAAGGACATATCGCTCCGCCTACTAATTATGAATGCAAAAGAGGAAAAAGACTAAAAACAAGCCAAAAGTGATATATTAAGACGCGATTTTAAATATACAGAGCAGAAAAATGTCTTTTTGTCATTAAGTAAATATATTATTCTTGTTGCAATCATTTATTCTATGCTAAAATCAAAAAAATCTGAGCGGTGCACGCTACCAGTGACGTCAATATATTGACGTTGAATATTCATAAGAATACGGAGTTACTTCCCCATAGGAAAGCTTCCTTAACCCTGCAGCGTTGTCCGTCGTCCGTAAACTTTTTAAAACGTTAACTCCTCTGACACCATAAGTCCAGTTGCAACCAAACTTGGTATGGTTGTTCATTAGCATTCGGTGCTTAGAACTGGTGTGGGGATTTTTGATTCATCGTAAAACATGGCCGCCATGGCTAAAAATAGAACATAGGGGTAAAATGCAGTTTTTTGCAAATAACTCAAAAACGGCTACAGATATCAAAATTCTGGCAGAGGGTAAAAGAGATCAGCACCTCAAGATCTACCTACCCTGAAATTTTGAAGAAAATCCAACGACCCATGTAGGAGTTATTGCCCTTTTTAGCTCACCTGACCCGAAGGGTCATGTGAGCTATTGGCGTCACTTGGCGTCCGTCGTCCGTCCGTAAACTTTTTCAAACGTTAACTCCTCTGACACCATAAGTCCAATTGAAACCAAACTTGGTGTAGTTGATGTTTAGGGTACGGCCTACAAAACTATTGTTCCGATTTTTGATTCGTAAAAAAACATGGCCGCCATGGCTAAAAATAGAACAGGGGGGTCAAATACAGTTTTTAGCTCACCTGACCCGAAGGGTCATGTGAGCTATTGTCATCACTTGGCGTCCGTCGTCCGTCCGTCGTCCGTCGTCCGTCGTCTGTCGTCCGTCGTCCATCGTCCATAAACTTTTTAAAACGTTAACTCCTCTGACACCATAAGTCCAATTGCAACCAAACTTGGTATGGTTGTTCATTAACATTCGGTGCTTAGAACTGATGTGGGGATTTTTGATTCGTCGTAAAACATGGCCGCCATGGCTAAAAATAGAACATAGGGGTAAAATGCAGTTTTTTGCAAATAACTCAAAAACGGCTACAGATATCAAAATTCTGGCCTAGGATAAAAGTGATCAGCACCTCAAGATCTACCTACCCTGAAATTTTGAAGAAAATCCAACGACCCATGTAGGAGTTATTGCCCTTTTTGTGGATTTTTTGCAAATTTTGCACCTGTTTAGCTCAATATCTTGAAAACTATACTAGATATTTGAGAAATTTAAAATGCATATTGTTAAGCACATCAAGATCTACAAAATATGTAACAGGGTCAACGTTGTAGGACCTTTCCTTTTAGGAGTTATTGCCCTTAGAACGTCAAAATTTAGCATTTTAACAGCATTTCCTCATTACATTGAAAACGTTAACTCCTCTGACACTTTAAGTCCAAATGGAACCAAACTTGGTATAGTTGTTTATTAGCATAAGGTGTATAGAACTGATGTGGGGATTTTTGATTGGTTGTAAAACATGGCCGCTGTGGCTAAAAATAGAACATAGAGGTAAGTGGCAGTTTTTTGCAAATAACTCTAAAACGGTGACAGATTTCAAAATTTTGATTGGGAACAAAAGTGATCAGCACCTCAAGATCTACCAGCTCTGAAATTTTGAAGAAAATCCAACAACCCATGTAGGAGTTCTTGACCTTTTTGTGGATTTTTTTGCAAATTTTGCACCTGTTTAGCTCAATATCTTGAAAACTATACTAGATATTTGAGAAATTTAAATTGCATATTGTTAAGCACATCAAGATCTACAAAATATGTAATAGGGTCAACGTTGTAGGACCTTTCCTTTTAGGAGTTATTGCCCTTAGAACGTCAAATTTTAGCATATTAACAGCATTTCCTCATTACATTAAAAACGTTAACTCCTCTGACACTTTAAGTCCAAATGGAACCAAACTTGGTATAGTGTTTATTAGCATTAGGTGTATAAAACTGATGTGGGGATTTTTGATTGGTCGTAAAACATGGCTGCTGTGGCTAAAAATAGAACATAGGGGTAAATGGCAGTTTTTTGCAAATAACTCTAAAACGGTGACAGATTTCAAAATTTTGATTGGGAACAAAAGCGATCAGCACCTCAAGATCTACCAGCTCTGAAATTTTGAAGAAAATCCAACAACCCATGTAGGAGTTATTGCCCTTTTTGTGGATTTTTTGCAAATTTTGCACCTGTTTTGCTCAATATCTTGAAAACTATACAAGATATTTGAGAAATTTAAATTGCATATTGTTAAGCGCATCAAGATCTACAAAATTTGTAACAGGGTCAACGTTGTAGGACCTTTCCTTTGAGGAGTTATTGCCCTTGGAACGTCAAAATTGAGCATTTTAACTGCATTTCCTTATATTGAAAATGTTAACTCCTCTGACACTTTAAGTCCAAATGGAACCAAACTTGGTATTATTGTTTATTATTATTAGGTGTATAGAACTGTAGTGGGGATTTTTGATTGGTTGTAAAATATGGCCGCTGTGGCTAAAAATAGAACATTAGGTTAAACTGCATTTTTTTGCAAATAACTCAAAAAGAGTGACAGATTTTTAGATTTTGATTGAGAACAAAAGTGATCAGCACCTTTAGATCCACCATATTGTCAGATGACCCCCTTATTAATCTTATGACCCTTTCAACGTTAAATCGATTTTGCCTTATAACCTTTACTTCAGACACATATGTCAGGTGAGCGATTCAGGCTCCTGGGAGCCTCTTGTTTGCAAATAACTCAAAAACGGTCACAGATAAAATTCTGGCAAGGGTAAAAGTGATCAGCACCTCAAGATCTACCTGCCCAGAAATTTTCAAAAAGATCCAACAACCAATGTAGGAGTTATTGCCCTTTTTCTGGATTTTTTTCAAAATTTTGCACTTATTTAGCCCTATATCTTGAAAACTATACAAGATATTTTAAAGATTCAAATTGCATATGATTAAGCACATCAAGATCTACATTTCTTATAATTAGGTCAAAGCTGTAGAACCATTTCTTTTAGGAGTTATGGCCCTTAAAGCGTCAAAATTTACCGTTTTTCATTACTTTTCCCCTGAAATTCAAAGATTAACTTGTCCGACACCATATATCCAACTTCAACCAAACTTGGCACAGTTGTTTAATAGAACATATGCTACAATTCTATCGTTCAGATTTTTGATTCGTCAAAAAATATGGCCACCATGGCTTAAGATAGAACATAGGGGTCAAATTACAGTTTTTTGCAAATAACTCAAAAACAGTAACAGATATCAAAATTCTGATGGGAGAGAAAAGTGGTTAGCATCTCAAGATCTACCTGCTCTGAAATTTTCAAGAAGATCCAACAAACGACATAGGAGTTATTGCCCTTTTTCTGGATTTTTTCAAAAATTTTCACTTATGTAGCCCTATATCTTGAAAACTATACAAGGTATTTCAAAAATTCAAATTGCATATGATTAAGCACATCAAGATCTACATTTCATGTAATTAGTTCAAAGCTGTAGAACCATTTCTTATAGGAGTTATGGCCCTTAAAGCGTCAATATTTACCATTGTTCATTACTTTTCCCCTGACTTGTCTGAAACAGTAAGACCAACTGCATCTTAACATGGCACACTGTTTGACAACTCTATCGTTCAGATTTTTGATTTGTAAAAAAACATGGCCACCATGGCTAAAAATAGAACATAGGGGCAAATTTCATTTTTTTACTAATAACTCAAAGCTGGTTTCAGATATCAAAATTGTGTTAGAATAAAAAAGTGATCAGCATATTAAGATCTACCTGTCCTGAAATTTCGGAAAAGATCTGACTGCTGATGTGGGAGTTATTGTTCTTTTTCCTTATTTTTGCCAAAGGACACATTACGTTAAGGTTCACATTTGGCCCCCTGTAAAACTGAAAAGTTGAGCATTGACAAAGAGAACGGTTCTAGTGTTATTCAGTAAGTCTAAGGAATGAAAAACCATATACAACTAAATTTTTAAGAATGTTACATGTTATTTACCTAAAATACCATGTCAAACATGACAATTTTTTACGATTTTTGACAAATTGGCCGAAAATAGCAAAATTATGGGTAATATTTTTTAATTTTTAGATGCCAGCGACTACTTAGACCACAGTTATTGTTTATGAATTTTAAATTTCACTCTGAAATGATTATAAATCAGTTGAGAAATCAATGGTCTAGGCTGTCGCTGACAATTAAAAATAATGAAATAAGCATGAAAAGTGGCATTTTTCTCCATTTTGGTTACTTTTGCCCTATTTCAGACCTCTGTAAAATAAATACCAGAGTATATTATACAAAATACTAGCTATTGTCACAAAGGTCAACCATTTTACTTGAAACTTTTATGATAATTTTGTTATTTATATTGGATTTATTTTTTCCTAAAGTAGGGGGGCCAAAAATGGCCCTTATTGTACCTTGTCCTTTGCACTTATTAAGCCCAATATCTTGAAAACTAACCAAGATATTTCACAAATTTAAATCCCATATGGTTAAGCACAATAATATCTACAAATATATGTATCTGTGTAGTTCAGGTGAGCGATTCAGGCTCTTGGGAGCCTCTTGTTGTGGATTTTTTGCAAATATTGCACCTGTTAAGCTCAATATCTTGAAAACTATACTAGATATTTGAGAAATTTAAATTGCATATTGTTAAGCACATCAAGATCTACAAAATATGTAACAGGGTCAACGTTGTAGGACCTTTCTTTTTAGGAGTTATTGCCCTTGGAATGTCAAAATTTAGCATTTTAACAGCATTTCCTCATTACATTGAAAATGTTAACTCCTCTGACACTTTCAGTCCAAATGGAACCAAACTTAGTATAGTTGTTTATAAGCATTAGGTGTATAGAACTGATGTGGGGATTTTTGATTGGTCGTAAAACATGGCGGCTGTGGCTAAAAATAGAACATAGAGGTAAATGGCAGTTTTTTGCAAATAACTCTAAAATGGTGACAGATTTCAAAATTTTGATTGGGAACAAAAGTGATCAACACCTGCTCTGAAATTTTGAAGAAAATCCAACAACCCATGTAGGAGTTATTGCCCTTTTTGTGTATTTTTTGCAACTTTTGCACCTGTTTAGCTCAATATCTTGAAAACTATACAAGATATTTGAGAAATTTAAATTGCATATTGTTAAGCACATCAAGATCTACAAAATATGTAATAGGGTCAACGTTGTAGGACCTTTCCTTTTAGGATTTATTGCCCTTAGAATGTCAAAATTTAGCATTATGTCTCCCCCCACTTTTGTGGGGAGACATATTGTTTTTGTCGTGTCCGTCCGTCTGTCCGTCCGTCCGTCTGTCCGTCACAAAGTTTGTCAGCGCAACTCCTCTGAAACTACTGAACCGAATTCAACGAAACTTGGTATATAGGAAGGACATCATATGTAGTTGTGCATGTTACCAGGAAATTTTGATCCTCAAATTTTTTGGGAGTTATGGCCCTTTGAACTTAGAAATTTGCTGAAAATCCTCATTTATCATCTTGTCAGCGCAACTCCTCTGAAACTACCGAACCGAATTCAACGAAACTTGGTATATAGGAAGGACACCATATGTAGTTGTGCATATTACCAGGAAATTTTGACCCTCAAATTTTTGTGGAAGTTATGGCCCTTTGAACTTAGAAATTTGCTGAAAATCCTCATTTATCATCTTGTCAGCGCAACTCCTTTGAAACTACTGAACCGAATTCAACGAAACTTGGTATATAGGAAGGACACCATATGTAATTGTGCATATTACCAGGAAATTTTGATCCTCAAATTTTTGTGGAAGTTATGGCCCTTTGAACTTAGAAATTTGCTGAAAATCCTCATTTATTGTCTTGTCAGCGCAACTCCTCTGAAACTACTGAACTGAATTCAACAAAACTTGGTATATAGGAAGGACATCATATGTAATTGTGCATATTACCAGGAAATTTTGATCCTCAAATTTTTGTGGGAGTTATGGCCCTTTGAACTTAGAAATTTGCTGAAAATCCTCATTTATCATCTTGTCAGCGTAACTCCTCTGAAACTACTGAACCGAATTCAATGAAACTTGGTATATAGGAAGGACACCATATGTAGTTGTGCATATTACCATGAAAATTTGATCATCAAATTTTTTTGGGAGTAAGGGCCTTTTGAACTTGGAACTTTTGGGGGAAACGGGGGGAGACATCGTTTTTGCCTAGTAGGCAAAAACAAACTTTAATTTTAACAGCATTTCCTCATTACATTGAAAACGTTAACTCCTCTGACACTTTAAGTCCAAATGGAACCAAACTTGGTATAGTTGTTTATTAGCATTAGGTGTATAGAACTGGTGTGGGGATTTTTGATTGGTCGTAAAACATGGCCGCTGTGGCTAAAAATAGAACATAGGGGTAAATGGCAGTTTTTAGCTCACCTGACCCGAAGGGTCATGTGAGCTATTGTCATCACTTGGCGTCCGTCGTCCGTCCGTCGTCCGTCGTCCGTCGTCTGTCGTCCGTTGTCCGTCGTCCGTAAACTTTTAAAAACGTTAACTCCTCTGACACCACAAGTCCAATTGCAATCAAACTTGGTATGGTTGTTCATTAGCATTCGGTGCTTAGAACTGATGTGGGGATTTTTGATTCGTCGTAAAACATGGCCGCCATGGCTAAAAATAGAACATAGGGGTAAAATGCAGTTTTTTGCAAATAACTCAAAAACGGCTTCAGATATCAAAATTCTGGCAGAGGGTAAAAGTGATCAGCACCTCAAGATCTACCTACCCTGAAATTTTGAAGAAAATCCAACGACTTATGTAGGAGTTATTGCCCTTTTTGTGGATTTTTTGCAAATTTTGCACCTGTTTAGCTCAATATCTTGAAAACTATACTAGATATTTGAGAAATTTAAATTGCATATTGGTAAGCACATCAAGATCTACAAAATATGTAACAGGGTCAACGTTGTAGGACCTTTCCTTTTAGGAGTTATTGCCCTTAGAACGTCAAAATTTAGCATTTTAACAGCATTTCCTCATTACATTGAAAACGTTAACTCCTCTGACGCTTTAAGTCCAAATGGAACCAAACTTGGTATAGTTGTTTATTAGCATTAGGTGTATAGAACTGATGTGGGGATTTTCGATTGGTTGTAAAACATGGCTGCTGTGGCCAAAAATAGAACATAGGGGTAAATGGCAGTTTTTGTCTCGCCTGCGACGAAAAGTCGCGGAAGGCGAGACATAGGTATTACTTTCCGGCAGCGGCGGCGGCGTCGTAAACTTTTTTGTAAGACTTTTGTGGACGATGAATTGCTTGAAAAGTATAATAGTTAGGCATCTGATATTTGGTATACAGACAGTTCAGGTTATGGTCTACGCAACTGTCACCATGCCGTTTGACCCTGACCCCATTTTCACGCTCCAGTGACTCTGTGAACTTAGGTCTTTTTTCAGGCCGTAAACTTTTTTGTAAGACTTTTGTGGACGATGAATTGCTTGAAAAGTATAATAGCTAGGCATCTGATATTTGGTTTACAGACAGTTCAGGTTATGGTGTACGCAACTGTCACCATGTCGTTTGACCTTGACCCCATTTTCACGCTCCAATGACTCTGTGAACTTAGGTCTTTTTTCAGGCCGTAAACTTTTTTGTAAGACTTTTGTGGACGATGAATTGCTTGAATAGTATAATAACTAGGCATCTGATATTTGGTATAAAGACAGTTCAGGTTATGGTCTACGCAACTGTCACCATGCCGTGTGACCCTGACCTCATTTTCAAGCTCCATTGACTCTGTGAACTTAGGTCTTTTTTCAGGCTGTAAACTTTTTTGTAAGACTTTTGTGGACGATGAATTGCTTGAAAAGTATAATAGCTAGGCATCTGATATTTGGTATACAGACAGTTCAGGTTATGGTCTATGCAACTGTCACCATGCCGTGTGACCCTGACCTCATTTTCATGCTCCAGTGAATCTGTGAACTTAGGTCTTTTTCAGGCCGAAAAACTTTTTTGTAAGACTTTTATGGACGATGAATTGCTGGAAAGTTATAATAGCTAGGCATCTGATATTGTGTAAACAGACAGTTGCGGTTATGGACAACGCAACTGTCACCATGCCATGTGACCATGACCCCATTTTTACACTCCAGTGACTCTGTGAACTTAGGTCTTTTTTTCAGACAGAAAACTTTTTGTAATACTTGTGTGGACAATGGATTGCTTGAATAGTATAATAACTAGGCATCTGTTATTAGGTATAGGCTGACACTTTTTGTGTTTATATCAAGAAATGAAAGCTTAGGTAGTTGACATTAGCGATGGTGCCGGCAGGCGAGACATACTTTTAGTGGCCACACTTGTTTGCAAATAACCCTAAAACGGTGACAGATTTCAAAATTTTGCCTGGGAACAAAAGTGATCAGCACCTCAAGATCTACCAGCTCTGAAATTTTGAAGAAAATCCAACAACCCATGTAGGAGTTATTGGCCTTTTTGTGGATTTTTTGCAAATTTTGCACCTGTTTAGCTCAATATCTTGAAAACTATACAAGATATTTGAGAAATTTAAATTGCATATTGTTAAGCGCATCAAGATCTACAAAATTTGTAACAGGGTCAACGTTGTAGGACCTTTCCTTTGAGGAGTTATTGCCCTTGGAACGTCAAAATTGAGCATTTTAACTGCATTTCCTTATATTGAAAATGTTAACTCCTCTGACACTTTGAGTCCAAATGGAACAAAACTTGGTTTTATTGTTTATTATTATTAGGTGTATAGAAGTGATGTGGGGATTTTTGATTGGTTGAAAAGCATGGCCGCTGTGGCTAAAAATAGAACATTAGGTTAAACTGCATTTTTTTTGCAAATTACTCAAAAAGGGTGACAGATTTTTAGATTTTGATTGAGAACAAAAGTGATCAGCACCTTTAGATCCACCATATTGTCAGATGACCCCTTTATTAGCTCACCTGACCCGAAGGGTCATGTGAGCTATTGTCATCACTTGGCGTCCGTTGTCCGTCGTCCGTAAACTTTTTAAAACGTTAACTCCTCTGACACCATAAGTACAATTGCAACCAAACTTGGTATGGTTGTTCATTAGCATTCGGTGCTTAGAACTGATGTGGGGATTTTTGATTCGTCGTAAAACATGGCCGCCATGGCTAAAAATAGAACATAGGGGTAAAATGCAGTTTTTTGCAAATAACTCTAAAACGGTGACAGATTTCAAAATTTTGATTGGGAACAAAAATGATCAGCACCTCAAGATCTACCAGCTCTGAAATTTTGAAGAAAATCCAACAACCCATGTAGGAGTTATTGCCATTTTGTGGATTTTTTGCTAATTTTGCACCTGTTTAGCTCAATATCTTGAAAACTATACTAGATATTTGAGAAATTTGAATTGCATATTGTTAAGCACATCAATATCTACAAAATATGTAATAGGGTCAACGTTGTAGGACCTTTCCTTTTAGGCGTTATTGCCCTTAGAACGTCAAAATTTAGCATTTTAACAGCATTTCCTCATTACATTAAAAAACGTTAACTCCTCTGACACTCTAAGTCCAAATGGAACCAAACTTGGTATAGTTGTTTATTAGCATTAGGTGTATAAAACTGATGTGGGGATTTTTGATTGGTCGTAAAACATGGCCGCTGTGGCTAAAAATAGAACATAGGGGTAAATGGCAGTTTTTTTGCAAATAACTCTAAAACAGTGACAGATTTCAAAATTTTGATTGGGAACAAAAGTGATCAGCACCTCAGGATCTACCAGCTCTGAAATTTTGAAGAAAATCCAACAACCCATGTAGGAGTTATTGCCCTTTTTGTGGATTTTTTGCAAATTTTGCACCTGTTTAGCTCAATATCTTGAAAACTATACAAGATATTTGAGAAATTTAAATTGCATATTGTTAAGCGCATCAAGATCTACAAAATTTGTAACAGGGTCAACGTTGTAGGACCTTTCCTTTGAGGAGTTATTGCCCTTGGAACGTCAAAATTGAGCATTTTAACTGCATTTCCTTATATTGAAAATGTTAACTCCTCTGACACTTTATGGCCCTGTCACACTATAACGTTTTAGCCAACGTGTGCCGACGTTTTAGAATATATTTTCAACACGCTGGTGTGCGTTGCGAAAGTTTTGTACACGTTATAAACACGCTACAAACACGTTAGCGAACGTCAGCGTGCGTTGGTGATCGCCGAGTGCGTCGCAAATTTTTCAACATGCTTAAAATTTCCGACGTTCGCCAACGTGTTAGAAATAAATTATTCGAACGCTAGACATAAGTTAGAAGGACGTTATATACACGCTGATGGATGCTATGTGGTCGTTGTGCGCACGTTGAAATGCGTTTGACGAACGCTAAGCTAAATGGAAATGAACGTGTCTAGCGATAATGCAGCGCACGTCTAGCGTCAGTCTAACGACCAAGAAACCTATTCAACGTGTTTAAAACGTGCACAGAGCGCACAGAGCGTCATTGTTACGAACGAATAGCGTATCAACCCCAGAATTTTATAAGTTAGATTGAATTACAAGGGGGAAAGTCAATTTCAAAAGCTTCAAATACTAATTCAAACCTGAAAAAAAATCTTTTTACAAAAAAACATAGTATTTAATAATGAACTAAGCCAAAAAAATCTTGAATATAACAAAGATAACTTAGATGGTCTGGAATTGAAAGTAATTCCTGCAAATTGTAATACACCTGTCGTGTTTTCGGTGGACATTTTTTATACAAAAATACTCAAATACAACGAGTAACGACAGTCAACTTCAATACTCATTTGAAATAATGTGTATTTTAAATATTCAAAAAGCACACGCGTTTTTCTCTATTAAGGACATCCGTCATGCTGTCTGTGATCATTTAGGATTAGTCAAGTGCTATAAAAAGGATGCAAGGCAAAATGTACAGACCGGTATTTCTTACATGTATATACTTATTTGAGATTTTGAGAGTTTGTTAACAAGTGCATACATTCCTCTCTGTATATTTTTGACGTATCAAAATATAAAATCACACTATATTTTATTCTTTTAGACTGAGTGCAAAAAATATCCCTATTGGTTAAAAAACGGCTTTAGAATAATCATACATTCATATTACTAGAACGCTAAAAACCAATATTTTTATAACAAAACTAAATTTCTATAATTATCAATTAATCCAGCAATACATTTAAGCCAGATAATAGATCTATTTGGGCTATTGTGAAATAATACTAAAGAAAATAACAGAAATCCTAGGTCTCCCCACCGAAAGAAAAAATTATAAGTTAGACTAACGCTATGAATGCGTTCTGCAGTCGTCAAACATGCGCTAGGCACACGTCAAGTACGCCGGACAAACGCTATAGATAAGTTTTGAATAAGTTTGTCGTGCGTTGCAGGTAGTGGTCTGACGCTTTGTGGTCGTTCACCGAGATATTTTTTGAAACTTTTTACAACGACTGCCAACGTGTTCCAACGTTTTAGAAAATTATTCGAACGTTCGGCACACGTCGGCTAAAACGTTACAGTGTGACAGGGCCATTAAGTCCAAATGGAACCAAACTTGGTATTATTGTTTATTATTATTAGGTGTATAGAATTGTTGTGGGGATTTTCGATTGGTTGTAAAATATGGCCGCTGTGGCTAAAAATAGAACATTAGGTTAAACTGCATTTTTTTGCAAATAACTCAAAAAGGATGACAGATTTTTAGATTTTGATTGAGAACAAAAGTGATCAGCACCTTTAGATCCACCATATTGTCAGATGACCCCCTTATTAATCTTATGACCCTTTCAACGTTAAATCGATTTTGCCTTATAACCTTTACTTCAGGCACATATGTCAGGTGAGCGATTCAGGCTCCTGGGAGCCTCTTGTTAATCTTATGACCCTTTCAACGTTAAATTGATTTTGCCTTAAAACCTTAACTTCAGGCACATATGTCAGGTGAGCGATTCAGGCTCCTGGGAGCCTCTTGTTTGTTCAACTTTTCAAAAATCTTCTTCTCTGAAACTGCTTAGTCAAATGAAATGAAACTTGGTAGGGTTGTTCAGTAGTATGTGGTCTACAAAATTATCGTTCCAAATTTTGATTTGACAAAAAACATGGCCGCCATGGCTAAAATTAGAACATAAGGGTAAGTTGCAGTTTTTTGCAAATTACTCAAAAATGGTAACAGATATTAAAATTCTATTTGGATAATAATGATCAGCACATAAAGATCTACCTGCCCTGAAGTTTTGAAGAAGATCTTACAATGGTTGTATGAGTTATTGCCCTTTTTAGCTCACCTGGCCAAAGGCCATGTGAGCTATTGCCATCACTTGGCGTCCGTCGTCGTCGTCGTCGTCCGTCGTCGTCGTCGTTAACTTTTCTTCAAACTTCTTCTCCTCTGAAACGGCTGCACAGATTCAAACCAAATTTGGTCTGGTGGTATCCCCTACAGAACTGATGTGGGGATTTTTGATTCGTCGAAAAACATGGCCGCCGTTGCTAAAAATAGACCAGGGGGGTCAGACTACTGTTTTTGGCTTGTAAATCAAAAAGTATAAGAGATAGATTAAATCTGATGCCACGCTTCTGCTTCAGCATCAAAAGCTCTACAAAAGTCTCCATTGAGTCGAAGTTGTCAGATGACCCCTTATGGGAGTTACGGCCCCTTAAAGGTAAAAAATAGCATTTTTTCATGTTTTTGGCCTATGGAATGAAAACTATTGCAGATAGAGAGAAGCTGTTGCTTGCTTAAATGTTCAGCTCATTTAGCTCTACAAAAGTCTCCATAAGGTCAAAGTTGTCAGATGACCCCTTATAGGGGTTACGGCCCCTTAAAGGCTAAAAATAGTGTTTTTGGCCTATAGAATGAAAACTATTGCAGATAGAGAAAAGCTGTTGCTTGCATAAATGTTCAGCTCATTTAGCTCTACAAAAGTCTCGATAGAGTCAAAGTTGTCAGATGACCCCTTATAGGGGTTATGGCCCATTAAAGGCAAAAAATAGAGTTTTTGGCCGATAGAATGAAAACTATTGCAGACAGAGAAAAGATGTTGCTTGCTTAAATGTTCAGCTTAATTAGCTCTACAAAAGTCTTTGTAGGGTTGAAGTTGTCAGATGACCCCTTTAAGGGGTTATGGCCCTTTAAAGGTGAAAAATAGTGTTATTTGCTTTGGAATGAAAACTATTGCAGATAGAGAAAAGCTTTTTATTAGCTCACCTGGCCAAAGGCCATGTGAGCTATTGCCATCACTTGGCGTCCGTCGTCGTCGTCGTCGTTAACTTTTCTTCAAACTTCTTCTCCTCTGAAACGGCTGAACAGATTCGAACCAAATTTGGTCTGATGGTACCTTAGGGTATCCTTCACAGAACTGATGTGGGGATTTTTGATTCGTCGAAAAACATGGCCACTGTTGCTAAAAATAGACCAGGGGGGTCAGACTACTGTTTTTGGCTTGTAAATCAAAAAGTATAAGAGATAGATGAAATCTGATGCCACCTTACTGCTTCAGCATTAAAAGCTCTACAAAAGTCTCCATTTGGTCCAAGTTGTCAGATGACCCCTTATAGGGGTTACAGCCCCTTAAAGGTCAAAAATAGCGTTTTTTCATGTTTTTGCCCTATAGTATGAAAACTATTGCAGATAGAGAAAAGCTGTTGCTTGCTTAAATGTTCAGCTCATTTAGCTCTACAAAAGTCTCCATAGGGTCGAAGTTGTCAGATGACCCCTTATAGGGGTTACGGCCCCTAAAATGATGTTTTTTCATGTTTTTGGCCTATAGAAAGAAAACTATTGCAGATAGAGAAAAGCTGTTGCTTGCTTAAATGTTCAGCTCATTTAGCTGTACAAAAGTCTCCATAGGGTCGAAGTTGTCAGATGACCCCTTATAGGGGTTACGGCCCCTAAGATGATGTTTTTTTCATGTTTTTGGCCTATAGAAAGAAAACTATAGCAGCTAGAGAAAAGCTGTTGCTTGCTTAAATGTTCAGCTCATTTAGCTCTACAAAAGTCTCAATAGGATTGAAGTTGTCAGATGACCCTTAATAGGGGTTACAGCCCCTAAAATAACCTTTTTCATGTTTTTGGCCTTTAGAACGAAAACTATAGCAGATAGAGAAAAGCTGTTGCTTGCTTAAATGTTCAGCGCATAAAGGTCTACAAAAGTGTCCATAGGGTTGAAGTTGTCAGGTGACCCCTTTTAGGGGTTATGGCCCCTGAAATAACAGTTTTTTGTGTTTTTGACATATAGAATGAAAACTATAGTAGATAAAGAAAAAACTGTTGCTTGCTTAAATGTTCAGCTCATTTAGCTCTACAAAATATAGGGTCGGCATCCAGACCAGGTGAGCGATTTAGGCTCCTGGGAGCCTCTTGTTGCTGAAACATTCAACTCATTTAGCTATACAAAAGTCTTCAAAGGGTTGACATTAAGACCAGGTGAGCGATTCAGGCTCCTGGGAGCCTCTTGTTCTTGTTTTTTTTCTTCAAATTTTGCTCTCTTAAGACTTATATCTTGAAAACAATACAAGATATTTGAAAAATTTAAATTGCATATGGTTAAGCACATAAAGATCTAAAAATTATGTAATGGGGTCAAAGTTGTAAGACCTTTCTTGATAGGAGTTGTTTCCCTTAGAACATTAAAATTGATAATTCCACAGAGTAGCAGTCCTTTGTTAAAATATCCAGCATATAAGTATCATCGAATACAAGGTGAGCGATTCAGGCTCCTGGGAGCCTCTAGTTCTGGATTTTTTCAAAATTTTGCACTTATTTAGCCCTATATCTTGAAAACTATACAAGATATTTTAAAAATTCAAAATGCAGATGATTGAGCACATCAAGATCTACATTTCATGTAATTAAGTCAAAGCTGTAGAACCATTCGTTTAGGAGTTATGGCCCTTAAAGTGTCAAAATTTACCGTTTTTCATTACTTTTCCCCTGAAATTCAAAGATTAACTTGTCCGACACCATATATCCAACTTCAACCAAACTTGGCACAGTTGTTTAATAGAACATATGCTACAATTCTATCGTTCAGATTTTTGATTCGTAAAAAAATATGGCCACCATGGCTAAAAATAGAACATAGGTGTAAATTGCAGTTTTTTTGCTAATAACTCAAAAATGGTTACAGATATCAAAATTCTGATGGGAAACAAAAGTGATCAGCATCTCAAGATCTACCTGCTATGGAAGTTTCAAGAAGATCCAACAACTGATGTTGGAGTTATTGCCCTTTTTCTGGATTTTTTCAAAATTTTTCACTTGTTAAGCCATATATCTTGAAAACTATACAAGATATTTTAAGAATTTGAATTGCATATGATTGAGCACATCAAGATCTACATTTCATGTATTTATATCAAAGCTGTAGGATCATTTCTTTTAGGAGTTATTGTCCTTAAAACAACAAAATTTACCATTTTTCATTACTTTTTTCCTGAATTTCAAAGATTAACTTGTCTGACACCGTAAGACCAACTGCATTTTAACTTGGCACACTTGTTTAATAGCTTATATGCTACAACTCTATTGTTCAGATTTTTGATTCGTGAAAAAACATGGCCGCAATGGCTAAAAATAGAACATAGGGGTAAATTGCATTTTTTTGCTAATAACTCAAAAATGGTTTCAGATATCAAAATTGGGCAAGAATAAAAAAAGATCAGCATATGAAGATCTACCTGTGCTGAAATTTTGGAAAAGATCTGACTGCTGATGTAGGAGTTATTGCCCTTTTTCCTAATTTTTGCCAAATTTTGCACTTATCAAGGCGAATATCTTGAAAACTTACCAAGATATTTCAGAAATTTAAATCGTATATGGTTATGCACAATAATATCTACAAAATATATGTGTCTGTGTAATTCAGGTGAGCGATTCAGGCTCCTGGGAGCCTCTTGTTTTTTATATATATATTTCTTTATCCATGACAAATTGACAAACAAGACATTTTCTTTCAATTTTTGTCTCGCCTGCGAAGCAGTGCAAGACATAGGTGTTACTTCACCAGCAGCGGCGGCGCTAACTTTTTGGAAAAGTTTTATGAGCACCTCCATATCTCAAGAACTACAAGTCCTAGGTTGATGAAACTTGGTATGCATATGCCCCAGTAGTAGCTTAGAACAGTTGCATCCCCATCTTTTGACCTTGACCTTGATTTTCTGGTTGAGTGACTTTGACAATTTTCAATACATATTATAGCAATGGAAAAGTTTTGTGAACACTTCCATATCTTAAGAACTATAAGTTCTAGGTTGATAAAACTTGGTATGCATTTGTCCTAGTAACAGCTTAGCACAGTTGCATCCCCATTTTTTTACCTTGACCTTGATTTTCTGGTTGAGTGACTTTGATTATTTTTATTGCATATATTAGCAATGTTTAAGTTCTATAAACATCTTTCGATCTCAGAAACTGAAAATCCATGTAAATTCAAAATATAGTGGAAGTAATAGAGAATAATTGTTTCTGATGGTGCAGGCAGGCGAGACATAATTTAGTGTTAACTCTTGTTCTTTAAACAGATCAGTAAACATATTGCTTCCATTGCTCCTAATGTACTAACGTCAGATCCTACTTCACTCGACCTTTGACATATGGACAATCTAACATCCGAAATTTTCTGGAATGGATGAACTCTTGATTGGTCTATACCACCTAACTAATATATTTAAAGATTTTATTAAATACAGTGAAAACTGTCATAACTCATCCCTGAATAAACTGAAAAAAATGTTTAAATAGTCTCTTTTACTTTCATGTAATCTAAACCTGTATAAAACAAACACTTGTTTATACCCAACAAAGTCAGTCCTAAAAGGTTCTGTTAGGACAGATTTACTGTACTTCACTTTTCTTATAATCTTCAGAAGAATGGGATTTATTAAGAATTGGAATATATAAAGGACAAGGTACGGTAGGGCCCATATTTGGCCCCCTCTTAGACTGAAAAATAGAAAACTGATCTAGAGAAAAGTCCTTTTGTTATCTATTCAGTCAAATGAATGAAGAAGATCAAACAACTAAATTTAAAAGATTTTTTTATGTTATTTATTTGAAATTGCTTGTCAAAACATGGTGAATATGTATGATTTCTTTCAAATTCGCGGAAAATGGACAATATTTGGGTAATATTTTACTTAGACCACGGTTATTGTTTATGAACTTTAATTTGCACTATAAAATGATTATAAATCAGCCAAGAAATTCATGGTCTACGTTGTCGCCAATCATTGAAAATAACAAAATAAGCATGAAAAATGACATTTTTCAACGATTTTGTTACTTTTGCACGACTTTAATCCTCTACAAAATGAAAATTACAGTAGATGAAGGAAAATGTTAACCTTTGTCAAAAAGGTTATTATCTTACTTGAAACCTTTATGATATTTAAATCATTTACTTAGGATTTGTTTTTCTTTAAATAAGGGGGCCAAATATGGCCCTTACTGTACCTTGTCCTTTGAATTATATGAAAAAGCACGGCCTTAAAAGCTCATGTAGATGAAATGCCAAAAACTTGATAAGATATGGATCAACATGATCAATGGGACGAGATATTTAGGGTCAATGTGCTATTATTGCATGATGATTTTCTGTGCATGTGCAGATTTTTGGAAAACTTCCGATATTTTAATAAGTGACAACCCTTTTTCTCCGTCATATTTTGAGTCACGTGACATTTGGAAGAATAGTTATAGTTAAGAGCTTGGCTACTCTTAAATATTAAAATATGATAAACTTTGAACATTTAAAAAAGATAGATGACTTGCATTTAATCTTGAACCATAGATTTCTGTTTTATACCATGTTTATGAAGTTATGAAGTTTTAAAATTTTACTCATTGTTTGTCTGCCTTCTGATTGTTACAGGATGATAACTTGGAACAACTTAAAAAAAATGAATAAATTTTGAAGAATCTTTCTTTTTTTCATTGAAGATGAAAGTCAATTTCCAGCAATATCCCAAAACAATTTTTGGTAAGGCCACTTGAAGCATTTTTTACCAAAATCATGGCCCAAAAAGATGTCTTTTTATAAATTGACTGAGTATGATGCCTTAAACCGGAAGACGTATAAGTTAGTCAGAAATCCGCACCCAATAACACGGAATGCAAAATTAAATTCCTTTTTTGGAATTTTCAATTTAAAAAATAGTAAGCATAGTAATTGTATTAATATAAATTATTTCAAGTATTTCCAGCTATGAAATGCCTTACATGTAAAGAACAAAAAATTAGGACTTCAGGTATATTTTAATTATTGGCGTCTATTGTATCACTAGAGGGCTTGTCCATCAAAACAAAATGACAGAAGCGCGGGAACCTGTCATTCTAATTTTCCCGAAACAAGACCCCCAAATAAAAGCAGTGCATTGTCAACCAAACAAATAACTTGAATACTGCAGCGGACAAATTTCATTCCCAAAAGCGATTATATTTACTTTTTCCTCAGTAAACCAATTTGTTTTTGTTATTTTCATCGGCTTTGCATTCGAAAATGAAAGTAGAAATATTCTTGAAAAAGAATGTGTTCTGCGAGGTCCGCGTTCGTTCGAAGCAATTCACTTCCTTGTTCTATTTGTTTTCAAAATTATGGGTATAAGGCACCATATATATATAAGAAAGTTAATTTATCTACGGGAGCTTATCAGGTTTAACCTGTATCATATTATGTATAACATGTACATTGTATAACCATAAGAATCAGATTTAATAAATGAATTCCTTTTCTTTGTTCACAGATATAGTGATGCTAGAACAATGCAGAGGAAGATTATATTCCATGCTGGCCCCACCAATAGTGGTAAAACCTACCATGCCCTACAAAGCTTCATGAAGGCCAAGACAGGAGTTTACTGTGGTCCTCTAAGGCTGCTGGCAGCAGAGGTCTATTCCAAATGTAATAAAGAGGTATGATAAAAAATAAAGTAGTTAGAGAAATTTCGTATACTAGACTACAGTTTAAAGACCAAAGCAAACAACATACACGTATCCAGTCACTATCCATGCATATTATAAAGGAAAAAGGACTGAAAAAAAGCCAAAAATTCAGATGACCTCCTTCCTCAGGGACAAGAAATACAAAATTAAAATAAGAAATAAAAATACATTTACACATGATAGAAGGCTGGAAATAGATAGTTTGAAAGTTGAATAGGCTTGTTACTCCCAAATCTAATGAGCTGTTGATTATTATATTTGCAAAATTTGTAGACTTAAACAGGATCCATAAGGTTTCAATGTAGAGCATATTCTTGCATGTTACTTAGTGTTTTGACAGCCCTAATACCAGTTGAAGTAGAACCTTTTCTAAATGTAAATACATTTAGCACTAAACTTGTGTTATTTAAGTTCACAATCCAAGTTAGAAACTAATTACATGTATACTAGTTAGGCAAAGAAACCCAACAAAAATTGTCGCACATTGCCTTATATTAATTACATATTGTGAGATTTGAATCCAGGTCTGTCTGTCACCTTCTTGTTTAGTAAAATCCTGCAATTTTTGTGTAACCCATATTAGTGACTCCTTTTATCGTATCAGTTTTCTCAGTAACTACTTACCACAGTCTTCATATTTTATATTCAGCATCTTTATATGGTTCATTGCCTCCTTTTTATACGACCGCAAAAAATTTGCGGACGTATAATGGTATGATGCTGTCGTCGTCGTTGTCGTTGTCGTTGTCGTCGTCGTCGTCGTCCGTTAACTTTAGTGTATACACGATAACTTTAGTTCTAGTTATCCAAATGCAATGAAATTTGACAATGATATTTCTTACCATTAAAGGATGGATGGGATTGATTTTGGGAGTCCCCCCTTTTTTCGTTTAGAAATTAAGGGCCAAAAGGGGCCAAAATTGCAACTTTTTTGTTTGTTCTTACAATAACTTTTTCAAAATCTTTTCCTCTGAAACTACTGAACAGAATTCAATGAAACTTGGTATGATTGATCATTAGGGTGTCCTGCACTATAGTGATGTTTTGATTTTTGATTCGTCAAAAAACATGGCCGCTGTGGCTAAAAATAGACCTGGGGGGTCAGACTACTGTTTTTGGCTTGTAATTCAAAAAGTATAAGAGATAGATGAAATCTGATGCCACCCTACTGCTTCAGGATCAAAAGTTCTACAAAAGTCTTCATTTGGTCGAAGTTGTCAGAAGACCCCTTATAGGGGTTACGGCCCCTTAAAGGTGAAAAATAGCATTTTTTCATGTTTTTGCTCTATAGTATGAAAATTATTGCAGATAGCAAAAAGCTGTTGCTTGCTTAATTGTTCAGCTCATTTAGCTCTACAAAAAACTCCATAGGGTCGAAGTTGTCAGATGACCCCTTATAGGGGCTACAGCCCCTAAAATAATGTTTTTTCATGTTTTTGGCCTATGAAATGAAAACTATAGCAGGTAGAGAGAAGCTGTTGCTTGCTTAAATGTTCAGCTCATTTACACAATTAAGAATTAATTTTTGCGACCCCCCCCTTTTTCCCCTATTACGTAATAAGGGGCCAAATGGGGCCAAAATCGAAACTTTTTTATTTGTGGTCCGATTTTGAAATTTTTTTTTGCAAGTTTATTCTTGTCGGGTAGCGAATCCAAATTTGAGAATTAATTTTTGTGACCATCCCCTTTTTCACTTGTTTTGTAATTAGGGGCCAAAAGGGGCCGTGATCAAAACTTTTTTAATTTCTGGTTTGTTTTTGAAATTTTTTTTGCAAGTTTCTTTTTGTCAAGTAGTGAATCCAAATTTGAGAAATTATTTTTGCAACCCCACCCCTCTTTCACCTGTTACATAATAAGGGGCCAAAAGGGGCCGAAATTGAATTTTTTAAAATTCTTGTCTGATTTCGACAATTTTTTTGCAAGTTTATTCTTGTCAAGTAACAGATATATTTTTGTGTCCTCTTTTTTTTACTGTTATGTTATTAGGGACCAAAAGGGGCCAAAATCCTAACTTTTTTATTTCTGGTCCGATTAAAATTTTTTTTTTACAAGTTCATCCTTGCCAAGTAGCGATTCTAAATTTAAGAATTAATTTTTGCGACCCCCACTTTTTTTTCGCTCATTACCTAAGGGGCCGTAATCATTATTTATTATTTATTTTAAAAAAAATTTATTTTGTTTAAAAAAAATTCTGGTTCGATTTTTAATTTTTTTCTCAAACATTATTCTTTTCAAGAGTAGAATACAAAATTGAAAATTTATATTTTTACCCCCTGGGTTGAAAGTCCACCAGAGAAGCATGCGTCAAAAACCTTTGTCAGTCCACCATGGGCTGCATGTGTCCAGAGCAATAGACTATCCATATTGGGCTTAAAATGTACAGGGTTCAACATGTTGCGGTCGTATCATGCTGCGCTCGGCGAAGCTTTTTATTAAATAAGATTTTGTTTTTCCTTCTTTGTTTTCAGGGTACCCCGTGTGATCTTGTAACTGGTGAAGAGAGAAGGTTTGTCCATGCGGATGAAACTCCAGCAGATCATGTGGCCTGTACTGTAGAAATGTCCTCTCTAACTACTGAATGTGAGTGCTTAATACTGTAAACTTACTTATTGTTGTGAGATTTTCATGAATTTCGCAGACAGGTATCTTTCATGAAATTGAATAATATGAATGAAATGAAGAGAATACTTAACAGAAAAGAAGAAATTAGATACCCATGAACCTGGCTGAAATCGTAAAATCATGAAAATAAGCATGTTTACAGTAGTAAATGGTATAATGATTTGTGTATATAATGGTAAAAAGAAAATATTACCATAGGGGGAGATCAATAAGATAACCAGACAAAAACAGGTAATTACATAATAGAAATGAGCTTTTTAGTAGAAAACAGGCTCTTTATTGGCTTCCTAATTGGTGGCTGACTGTGGCCCACAAAAACCATAATAATAGCAAAGGATGACAGCAACACTCCATTGGTCTGCATTATATTTTATTTGTATACCGTGGTCGACATGTTTCGCCCAAAGAAGGGCGTCATCAGGACAAAAAATACAAAATAAATCTTACTGAAGTACTAAAGTTGGTTCTTTACAAGTCACATGATTATGATTATGACGTTACTGTAAAATTGAACAATGAAAATTTCAGGACGTTACTGTTAACTTAAACGTTTTTATAAACAAGTAGTCTTTGTAAATCACTCCAATGGGCATACCACCAAAGCTGCTCCCTACCACTTCTATCGGCTTCGCTCCTGGACCAACAGAGTTACTACTTCCGACAGCGTCGGCAATAGATTTAGCAGTAGATTGCCGCAATCAGGAAGTAAATCGGCAATGCTGGTTCGCGTTGGTATCGTGTTGGTATTCATTATAAATCCTTATTTCTGTATCAAATCCGGCTGGTTAAATTAAGTTATAACATGGTAACATCTTTTAGTTGGTGCAACGATTTTCCATTTTTTTACGGTTATATATCTTGTGTCTTACTCTTGGTGCTCTTCTTGAATATCGCTCTTTTTCATCTTTATGCCGTGGCTGTATTAGGGCAGCGCGTTTTGCGAGACGGATTCCTAAGAATGCAGGGGTTCACTATAGTAAATAAATAATAAAGACAGGTGAACCAACGTCGTGAATGTCTCGTTTCGGAAGAGGCCAGTGTAGTGGATACCTTATGGTATGCAGGGCGTCATCATAGAAAATTAAATAATAGCAAAGGATGACAGCAACACTCCATTGGTCTGCATTATATTTTATTTGTATACCGTGGTCGACATGTTTCGCCCAAAGAAGGGCGTCATCAGGACAAAAAATACAAAATAAATCTTACTGAAGTACTAAAGTTGGTTCTTTACAAGTCACATGATTATGATTATGACGTTACTGTAAAATTGAACAATGAAAATTTCAGGACGTTACTGTTAACTTAAACGTTTTTATAAACAAGTAGTCTTTGTAAATCACTCCAATGGGCATACCACCAAAGCTGCTCCCTACCACTTCTATCGGCTTCGCTCCTGGACCAACAGAGTTACTACTTCCGACAGCGTCGGCAATAGATTTAGCAGTAGATTGCCGCAATCAGGAAGTAAATCGGCAATGCTGGTTCGCGTTGGTATCGTGTTGGTATTCATTATAAATCCTTATTTCTGTATCAAATCCGGCTGGTTAAATTAAGTTATAACATGGTAACATCTTTTAGTTGGTGCAACGATTTTCCATTTTTTTACGGTTATATATCTTGTGTCTTACTCTTGGTGCTCTTCTTGAATATCGCTCTTTTTCATCTTTATGCCGTGGCTGTATTAGGGCAGCGCGTTTTGCGAGACGGATTCCTAAGAATGCAGGGGTTCACTATAGTAAATAAATAATAAAGACAGGTGAACCAACGTCGTGAATGTCTCGTTTCGGAAGAGGCCAGTGTAGTGGATACCTTATGGTATGCAGGGCGTCATCATAGAAAATTAAATAATAGCAAAGGATGACAGCAACACTCCATTGGTCTGCATTATATTTTATTTGTATACCGTGGTCGACATGTTTCGCCCAAAGAAGGGCGTCATCAGGACAAAAAATACAAAATAAATCTTACTGAAGTACTAAAGTTGGTTCTTTACAAGTCACATGATTATGATTATGACGTTACTGTAAAATTGAACAATGAAAATTTCAGGACGTTACTGTTAACTTAAACGTTTTTATAAACAAGTAGTCTTTGTAAATCACTCCAATGGGCATACCACCAAAGCTGCTCCCTACCACTTCTATCGGCTTCGCTCCTGGACCAACAGAGTTACTACTTCCGACAGCGTCGGCAATAGATTTAGCAGTAGATTGCCGCAATCAGGAAGTAAATCGGCAATGCTGGTTCGCGTTGGTATCGTGTTGGTATTCATTATAAATCCTTATTTCTGTATCAAATCCGGCTGGTTAAATTAAGTTATAACATGGTAACATCTTTTAGTTGGTGCAACGATTTTCCATTTTTTTACGGTTATATATCTTGTGTCTTACTCTTGGTGCTCTTCTTGAATATCGCTCTTTTTCATCTTTATGCCGTGGCTGTATTAGGGCAGCGCGTTTTGCGAGACGGATTCCTAAGAATGCAGGGGTTCACTATAGTAAATAAATAATAAAGACAGGTGAACCAACGTCGTGAATGTCTCGTTTCGGAAGAGGCCAGTGTAGTGGATACCTTATGGTATGCAGGGCGTCATCATAGAAAATTAAATAATAGCAAAGGATGACAGCAACACTCCATTGGTCTGCATTATATTTTATTTGTATACCGTGGTCGACATGTTTCGCCCAAAGAAGGGCGTCATCAGGACAAAAAATACAAAATAAATCTTACTGAAGTACTAAAGTTGGTTCTTTACAAGTCACATGATTATGATTATGACGTTACTGTAAAATTGAACAATGAAAATTTCAGGACGTTACTGTTAACTTAAACGTTTTTATAAACAAGTAGTCTTTGTAAATCACTCCAATGGGCATACCACCAAAGCTGCTCCCTACCACTTCTATCGGCTTCGCTCCTGGACCAACAGAGTTACTACTTCCGACAGCGTCGGCAATAGATTTAGCAGTAGATTGCCGCAATCAGGAAGTAAATCGGCAATGCTGGTTCGCGTTGGTATCGTGTTGGTATTCATTATAAATCCTTATTTCTGTATCAAATCCGGCTGGTTAAATTAAGTTATAACATGGTAACATCTTTTAGTTGGTGCAACGATTTTCCATTTTTTTACGGTTATATATCTTGTGTCTTACTCTTGGTGCTCTTCTTGAATATCGCTCTTTTTCATCTTTATGCCGTGTTTTTTGTCCTGATGACGCCCTTCTTTGGGCGAAACATGTCGACCACGGTATACAAATAAAATATAATGCAGACCAATGGAGTGTTGCTGTCATCCTTTGCTATTATTTAATTTTCTATGATGACGCCCTGCATACCATAAGGTATCCACTACACTGGCCTCTTCCGAAACGAGACATTCACGACGTTGGTTCACCTGTCTTTATTATTTATTTACTATAGTGAACCCCTGCATTCTTAGGAATCCGTCTCGCAAAACGCGCTGCCCTAATACAGCCACGGCATAAAGATGAAAAAGAGCGATATTCAAGAAGAGCACCAAGAGTAAGACACAAGATATATAACCGTAAAAAAATGGAAAATCGTTGCACCAACTAAAAGATGTTACCATGTTATAACTTAATTTAACCAGCCGGATTTGATACAGAAATAAGGATTTATAATGAATACCAACACGATACCAACGCGAACCAGCATTGCCGATTTACTTCCTGATTGCGGCAATCTACTGCTAAATCTATTGCCGACGCTGTCGGAAGTAGTAACTCTGTTGGTCCAGGAGCGAAGCCGATAGAAGTGGTAGGGAGCAGCTTTGGTGGTATGCCCATTGGAGTGATTTACAAAGACTACTTGTTTATAAAAACGTTTAAGTTAACAGTAACGTCCTGAAATTTTCATTGTTCAATTTTACAGTAACGTCATAATCATAATCATGTGACTTGTAAAGAACCAACTTTAGTACTTCAGTAAGATTTATTTTGTATTTTTTGTCCTGATGACGCCCTTCTTTGGGCGAAACATGTCGACCACGGTATACAAATAAAATATAATGCAGACCAATGGAGTGTTGCTGTCATCCTTTGCTATTATTTAATTTTCTATGATGACGCCCTGCATACCATAAGGTATCCACTACACTGGCCTCTTCCGAAACGAGACATTCACGACGTTGGTTCACCTGTCTTTATTATTTATTTACTATAGTGAACCCCTGCATTCTTAGGAATCCGTCTCGCAAAACGCGCTGCCCTAATACAGCCACGGCATAAAGATGAAAAAGAGCGATATTCAAGAAGAGCACCAAGAGTAAGACACAAGATATATAACCGTAAAAAAATGGAAAATCGTTGCACCAACTAAAAGATGTTACCATGTTATAACTTAATTTAACCAGCCGGATTTGATACAGAAATAAGGATTTATAATGAATACCAACACGATACCAACGCGAACCAGCATTGCCGATTTACTTCCTGATTGCGGCAATCTACTGCTAAATCTATTGCCGACGCTGTCGGAAGTAGTAACTCTGTTGGTCCAGGAGCGAAGCCGATAGAAGTGGTAGGGAGCAGCTTTGGTGGTATGCCCATTGGAGTGATTTACAAAGACTACTTGTTTATAAAAACGTTTAAGTTAACAGTAACGTCCTGAAATTTTCATTGTTCAATTTTACAGTAACGTCATAATCATAATCATGTGACTTGTAAAGAACCAACTTTAGTACTTCAGTAAGATTTATTTTGTATTTTTTGTCCTGATGACGCCCTTCTTTGGGCGAAACATGTCGACCACGGTATACAAATAAAATATAATGCAGACCAATGGAGTGTTGCTGTCATCCTTTGCTATTATTTAATTTTCTATGATGACGCCCTGCATACCATAAGGTATCCACTACACTGGCCTCTTCCGAAACGAGACATTCACGACGTTGGTTCACCTGTCTTTATTATTTATTTACTATAGTGAACCCCTGCATTCTTAGGAATCCGTCTCGCAAAACGCGCTGCCCTAATACAGCCACGGCATAAAGATGAAAAAGAGCGATATTCAAGAAGAGCACCAAGAGTAAGACACAAGATATATAACCGTAAAAAAATGGAAAATCGTTGCACCAACTAAAAGATGTTACCATGTTATAACTTAATTTAACCAGCCGGATTTGATACAGAAATAAGGATTTATAATGAATACCAACACGATACCAACGCGAACCAGCATTGCCGATTTACTTCCTGATTGCGGCAATCTACTGCTAAATCTATTGCCGACGCTGTCGGAAGTAGTAACTCTGTTGGTCCAGGAGCGAAGCCGATAGAAGTGGTAGGGAGCAGCTTTGGTGGTATGCCCATTGGAGTGATTTACAAAGACTACTTGTTTATAAAAACGTTTAAGTTAACAGTAACGTCCTGAAATTTTCATTGTTCAATTTTACAGTAACGTCATAATCATAATCATGTGACTTGTAAAGAACCAACTTTAGTACTTCAGTAAGATTTATTTTGTATTTTTTGTCCTGATGACGCCCTTCTTTGGGCGAAACATGTCGACCACGGTATACAAATAAAATATAATGCAGACCAATGGAGTGTTGCTGTCATCCTTTGCTATTATTTAATTTTCTATGATGACGCCCTGCATACCATAAGGTATCCACTACACTGGCCTCTTCCGAAACGAGACATTCACGACGTTGGTTCACCTGTCTTTATTAAAAACCATAATAGTTTAAAACTCAACTACATTTGGCTTTACCTTATTGGTCTATAAAATTTATTACATAAATTCTATTTAGGTGATGTACATCATCAGCTTCCTGTTAACTGAATACTTTAAAATGCAGGTGGCATATGTCTTCTATAAAAACTAAATTATTATGGTGCATTAAACATGGGTTTGCTCGTCCACTAATTCCAACTGTTCAAGTTTTTAAAGTAACTGACTCAGCAACTTTAGAATTTGATGAGCCAATTGATTGAATAGCTGATACCAGAAGTCATGGTTGAAGCAGTGCAGTGCAAAATAATATCTTACCTACTGATTGTTCCTAAATCAGATTTTTCCTAGAAATTTCATTTTGTTTTCATAGCTCCTAATTATATCCTTTAAAACCAATAAATAATAAATAAATTTGTCTTAGTTTATTCAGTAAATCTGTTTTTGAAAAATCTATTGGTGATTAAAATATGTGGGTTCATGGGCAAAAGTGTCACGCAAAGGGGTAGGCAAAACCTTGAGATCTTTAAAATCTGAAATATTTTCAAATTTTTACATTAATTTTTAATTAATAATTAATTTAATTTAATAATAAATATTAAAAGAAATTTGAACCTTAAAAAAAATTTGAAATTTGGGGGTATATAGGAATCACCCTGTCTGTCTGTTCACTTGCATATCTTGTAAGGGACACTCCTTTTAAACCACTTTAAGGATTTTGATGAAACGAATTAAATCATAGGTATATGTGCATGAAGAAATTTTATTGATCTCAGATAACATTTAGGGGAGATAATTGGACTTCAGTTTTTTTTTCAATACAGAATACAACAATAATAAAAGTGAGGGGTATCCTTTTGTGAGCTTTCTTACAGTATTCCTTGTATTTATAGATGATGTAGCAGTATTAGATGAGATACAGATGATACGAGACATAGATAGAGGGTCCTCTTGGACAAGAGCCTTGTTAGGTCTATGTGCCAAAGAGGTCCATCTGTGTGGCGAGGCCAGTGCTATAGATCTGGTCCAGAATTTAATGATGGATACAGGGGATCAGGTTGAGGTAAATTGATCTATAAAATACCACATAGATTTGGAACAGGTACATAATGATAGTTCTGTTTGCTAATGAGATCAATCTGTGTGGCAAGGCCAGTGCAATAGATCTGGTCCGGGGATACAGGGATCATGTTGAGGTAAGTTGACCAAAAGGATACTCCATAAACTTGTGGATAGATATGTATTGATAGGTTCATCTGTGTGGCGAGGCCAGTGCTAACCATCTGGTTCAGAATTTAATGATGGATATAAGGATCATGTTGAGGTAAATTGATCTAAAGGATATCCTAAAAACTTGGGACAATATATTGTTGAGTTCATCTGTGTGGCGAGGCCCAGTGCTATAGATCTGGTTCAGAATTTGATCATGGAAACAAGGATCGTGTTAAGGTAAGTTGATCAAAAGAATACTCTAAAAACATGTGGACGATATATATTTTTGAGTTCATCTGTGTGGCAAGGCCAGTGCTATATATCTGCTTCAGAATTTGATGATGGATACAAGGATCATGTTCAGGTAAGTTTATCACTAGGAAACCTCATAAACTTGTGGACAGATATATTTTGTGAGGGCTGTATAGTGAGGCCAGTGCTATGGATCTGGTTGAGAATTTAATAATGGACACTGGAGATGATGTTGTGATAAGTTCAGTTTTCTGCCCAGGCAGTTATAACATATCTGGGCAAAGACACTGTAAGATTTTTCTAAGATGCTATACACTTTCAGACTTGTTATAATGATGTCAGGTCTGAAGCCTACAGTATAATGAGCCATTGAGTGATTAACACTTACAATCTCAATTGCAAGCTAATTTTAAAACAATGTTGGTGGCCTTCTATCAGTTAATTAGGCGACACTGATTGGTGAACTTACATGTATTATCCGAGATTGCCTGTTTGAAATAACATCTCCACTGTATCTGCCACTGAATCCTTTAAGGCATAATAAAAATTCTCAATGATTAATCGACCCATTTTGTATGTACATTATGTGCGTTGACTGTTAATTTTTTTTCATATATTTTGTGATGTTTAACATTTTTGTATTTAACAGGTGAAGTTCTACCAAAGATACTCACAATTAGAATATTTAGAGGAATCATTAGGTAATATTTTAAACTTTGGAAATTTTTTAATATCCATTGCAAATAAAGATGTTTTTGTTTTTTAGGGGGGAGGGGGGGGGGGGGGGGGGGGGGGGGTAGGGGTATAAAGGATCCACCCTGTCTGTTTGTCCATATAGCTGTCCCCCTTGTCATTAAGGGCAGAGAATTGAACCTTAGAGGTCCTTTTTAGAGGTTTCACAAATAAATTTCTGTTTCCACTTCCCTTAATTCCTTTGAAAACGAATAGCTAATCTTGCATTCATGAAAATTGTTTTGCTGATCCTATATGGCTCAAGCCAAAATTTATTGATCTTCAGCTGACCCCTGAAAGAGAGTATGGGAAAATTAATTGATTAATTTATAGTCAAGAGCAATGATTAAAAGTTTTAAGTGCAAAGTCATCAGAAAACTTCTTAAAAAGTACTTTTATATTAAGTCCTCTCTTTCATCCAAATAAACAGTTTAAGTATGTTATCCAGTGGCGGATCCAGGGGGGGAGGGGTTCCAGGGTGTCGGAAACTCCCTTTCCTCCGAAATTTTAAAATTTTTGTGTAGATTTTCAGCAAAACTGGTCTGGACCCCCCCCCCCTTTTGGCCAACAGAACCCAGTATGTGGAACCCCCCCCCCCCCTTTTGAAAATTTCTGGATCCGCCCCTGTTATCTTTTCAATGAAAAATACAAGTGAGATTTATGCAATAAATATGCCTGACATGCTTTTGGTCTAGTTAAGTCTCATCAGGGTCACTCTAGTCGAAAGGTTGAAAATACCAAACACTATAATATTATGAAGAGCATTTATCAATTACCCCCCCCCCAAAAAAAGAAAAAAAACAAAACAAAAACAACAACAAAACACCAAAAAAAACCACACAAAAACTTTGCATACTTCAAGAACCTGTTACATTATATATGAATTTGTTTTTTACATTTAGTAATTTTGATAATGTACACATTTTAGCACCCTGCATGTGTACCTTAATCCTACATGCTGTTAATACATGTACTGTAAGAATACTTATTTTCACAAGATATTAATTTTCATGGATTAAACTGTCAGTCATTTTCTGTGAAATGAAATACCCACCAATTGAAATAATATGTATGTGATTAATAGAAATATGAGCAGAAAATCGTGAAATTTTAAAAGAACCTATGAACTTGAGTGAATCCGTCAATGCATGAAAATAAGTACATTTACAGAATGTATTCAGACCCACTGCTATATATGTCCTTGTTTTTTTTTTCAGATAGTAATTTTGATAATATACTGCCAGGAGATTGTATAGTTTGTTTTGCCAAATCTGATATTTATTATATACATGGAGAGCTGGAGAAAAGAGGAATTAAGTGTGCAATGATTTATGGAGGCTTGCCATCAGGTAGGTTTATGTAAAAATATCTCTTGCAGCAATTTTGAAAGAAAGTGAGAGCTATCCTACTAATTATAGTAATGGGTTAGTACACCATTTTATTGCCTATATTTCATGGAGTGGGAGGGGAAAAGATTTGCTGAACAGTTTCTTACCATCTACTATTTGCAGCCTCTTGATTTATGGTATGCAGCATCAACATGGGTCCCATTACCTGGGATTCAATTTTGGGTCTGTCATCCATCTATTTCCTATTTTAACTAAATCTGTACATTTTTGACATACACAGATTTGTTTTGTTGAAAAATGCATAAAAAAACCTCCAGAGATATCCATAAATTCTTAATACCGCACTACATAAAACTTTTATGATATTTTGTTTGTTTAAAAAAAATTCACACTTTGTTCATTATTCTGTCTGTTTCAGGAACAAAACTGGCCCAAGCTGCTAAATTTAATGACCCAAATGATCCATACAAAGTTATGGTAGCAACTGATGCGATTGGAATGGGGATAAATTTGTGAGTAGAGATTCTCTTCAAACTTGTGACATATTTAAAATGACACCTGCATTTGCCAAAATGAAAATGGCTATTGTTATCAGTGTCAACACAAAAATGTTTGTCACAGTTTATTAAGCTTAATAAATGTAGGTGTGGGGTCAATGTCACGCTTCAAAATCTAGTATGACATACAAAATGACATACAAAAACTTATCCTCAAATCACCATACACAGATCAAAATTAGTTTGGGCTAATATTAATATTTATTTTTTTCAACAAAACAGCGTACAACCATGACTAAATGCAAACACATTGGTTAAAAATATGATGCAGAAGCTTAAAGCTAAAGATTTTGACACCTGTGCTTCACATTTGTTAGTTCTGATTGGTTACCAGTTCCACATTGTTGCTTGTGTTTACATATATTATAACCAATAATTATTATGTCCCCGAACACGAAGTGTCGGGGACATATTGTTTTTGCTCGGTTTCTTATTATTATTATTATTATGTCCCCGACCACGAATTATGTCCCCGACCACGAAGTGTCGTCGGGGACATATTGTTTTTACTCCGTTTCTTATTTTTTAAGTCGCCCAAAACAAAGTTTGGGAGACTTATTGTTTTTGCACCGTTTCTTATTATTATTAAGTCGCCCAAAACAAAGTTTGGGAGACTTATTGTTTTTGCACCGTTTCTTATTAAGGTCTTTCCCTTTCCAAAGGGAAGACCTTATTGTATTTCTTATGATTATTATTATTCTTTTTCTGCCGTCCGCTGTGAAAAAACGACTTGACCAAACTTTATGAAACTTGGCACATCTATTCAGCACTGTCAGGAATAGACTTGGCTTAGGCAATGACAAAAATCTATTTTTAGTAACAGAGTTATCTGCCCCAGACCGAAAACCCTTGTTTTCAAAATTTCTCAAAAATTATAACCGTTATCAAAAAACTAAAGAGTGGAAAATGTCATTTGACTCCTAGGGATGATTTGTAGACCAAAACAAAAATTTCCGAACAACTTCCTGGTTGCGCGCGTATGGCGCAAAGTTGGCGCAAAATGTCAATGTTGTCCGATTTTGATGAAATTTGGTTTCCCGGTAGATTTCAGGGTCCTGATTACGAATCTGTGGTCAAAATTTTTTTTGCGTTTACCATTGCCAAAATGGCGGCCGTCAAATGTTTTTTTGCTTATAACTCGAAAACCGTTAGAGATAGTATAGACAATATGTGAACAAAAAATGATCGTCTTGAAAAACCCTACAATTTGAGTCCAAACAGTGCATGATTCAGTTGAGCGGTTTCGAAATGGCGGCCGAAACATGTTTTCGCGAAAAACGTTTTTTGCCAATAACTTGAAAACCTTAAGAGATAGTATAATAGACATGTGTATGAAAAATGACCGTCTTATCCAGACCTATAATTTGAGTCCAAAAAGTACATGATTCGGTTGAGTGGTTTCAAAATGGCGGCCGAAATATGTTTTGGCTGAACATGTTTTTTGACAATAAGTTCAAAACCGTAATAGATAGCATGGTAAACATGCATACTTTTATGATCAGAAATGAAGGAACTTAACTTTATGACAAAGGTCAAAGGTCATAGGTCAAGGTCACGGGAAAGACCTCACATTAGTTCTCTGAACGAATGTCTTTTTAATAATATTATTCTAATTCTTCTTTAACAACACTTAGACTTAAAAAAAATAATGGTTTCGCCATTTCTGAACGGATTGACCTGAAACTTGGTACACTGCTAGCACTACATTAGAAACAAGCACATCTCACCCTGGAAGTGTGTACCTAGCATAGTTTTTGAGATATGCCCCCCGCGGGCTTTTTTTTATGAAATGTTGTGCGCAGATAAACTACCAAGTTTTTCAACCGATCGAGCTGAAATTTTGCACAGTTGCTGAGAATAATGAGCTCTCGCGTTGTAGCTAAAAATAAAGTCTGTACCTGGCCCCGTTTTGAAATTACGTCCCTTTCTGGTTTTTACTCAAAAATCGCTAATTTAGCCAAAAATAAACTCTTCCGTGCGGAAATTTTTGGTGCCCCCTCTCCGTAAAAATGTGCCCGACTGAAATCTGTCAAACATTCCAGCCGGGTCCCCTTATTTTATTTTATACAATTTTTTTTCTATTTTTGCGAAATTTCAAAAAACGTAACTTGACCCCTCTTTGTACTTTTGTCAAATGCACCGGAAGTGCCAAAATGCTGTCAAAACTAGCTGATATCCTAGCCAAATGAATTATGTATGCACTAAAAGTCCCCGTTAACAAAAATGTCCTCTGGGTTATGAGTTTTTCAAAATTAAAGTTTTCTGCAGTCCCGTAAAACACGAAAATTCCTGACGAATTTCCTCCAAATTTCACTATTCAACGTTATTCCTGTTTCGAAAATTGAATGTTTTCACTAAATTCGTCCTTAACTATTTAAAATAATCCAAAATGAACTAATTATGTCACTAGTTTTGCTGTCATCAAATGTTGTAAACTATTGTCAAAAGATTCTCGTGTCATTTCTATAACAGGCACATTCCAATTATAAACTTGCTCATCCGTGACGTTCATGTATTCTAACTGTATACGTTGAAAGAATGGAAAATCAATATAGGTCCTAACCCTGCAAAGTCTACCGCTGTACTGAGAAATCTAAAAACTAAGTCGTAAAGTCATTCAAAAATTACGTCAAGCGCGAGACACCAAGGATACCTAGATCAACAAAGTGATGTCGCCACCTAGATTTGAATGAATAAAATAAAATCACTCGTCCCCGCTCGCCCCCCCCCCCCCCCCTCCCCGTTTTCCATTGCGATTGACTGATTGTTGTTTGCTTAAAACAAGAAAAAAAAAACGAAACAAAACAAAACAAATAAAACAAAACAAAACGAAACAAATAAAAACACACAAAAGAAAAAAAACTTAAGTGTCCCCGCCCCTATCTTTTCAGATACATGTATGGCAATAACATACATGTATGAAATACCCCCCCTTTTTTTTGAATAATCAGCAAAAACAAAACAAACAAACAAACAAATGCCAGCAATGAGGCTCTTAACGGGGGAAAGACCGTTCTCTTGATTGTTCTATGAACAATCAGCCGTTTAATAATATTATTCTAATTCTTCTTTAACAACACTTAGACTTAAAAAAAATAATGGTTTCGCCATTTCTGAACGGATTGACCTGAAACTTGGTACACTGCTAGCACTACATTAGAAACAAGCACATCTCACCCTGGAAGTGTGTACCTAGCATAGTTTTTGAGATATGCCCCCCGCAGGCTTTTTTTTATGAAATGTTGTGCGCAGATAAACTACCAAGTTTTTCAACCGATCGAGCTGAAATTTTGCACAGTTGCTGAGAATAATGAGCTCTCGCGTTGTAGCTAAAAATAAAGTCTGTACCTGGCCCCGTTTTGAAATTACGTCCCTTTCTGGTTTTTACTCAAAAATCGCTAATTTAGCCAAAAATAAACTCTTCCGTGCGGAAATTTTTGGTGCCCCCTCTCCGTAAAAATGTGCCCGACTGAAATCTGTCAAACATTCCAGCCGGGTCCCCTTATTTTATTTTATACAATTTTTTTTCTATTTTTGCGAAATTTCAAAAAACGTAACTTGACCCCTCTTTGTACTTTTGTCAAATGCACCAGAAGTGCCAAAATGCTGTCAAAACTAGCTGATATCCTAGCCAAATGTATGCACTAAAAGTCCCCGTTAACAAAAATGTCCTCTGGGTTATGAGTTTTTCAAAATTAAAGTTTTCTGCAGTCCCGTAAAACACGAAAATTCCTGACGAATTTCCTCCAAATTTCACTATTCAACGTTATTCCTGTTTCGAAAATTGAATGTTTTCACTAAATTCGTCCTTAACTATTTAAAATAATCCAAAATGAACTAATTATGTCACTAGTTTTGCTGTCATCAAATGTTGTAAACTATTGTCAAAAGATTCTCGTGTCATTTCTATAACAGGCACATTCCAATTATAAACTTGCTCATCCGTGACGTTCATGTATTCTAACTGTATACGTTGAAAGAATGGAAAATCAATATAGGTCCTAACCCTGCAAAGTCTACCGCTGTACTGAGAAATCTAAAAACTAAGTCGTAAAGTCATTCAAAAATTACGTCAAGCGCGAGACACCAAGGATACCTAGATCAACAAAGTGATGTCGCCACCTAGATTTGAATGAATAAAATAAAATCACTCGTCCCCGCTCGCCCCCCCCCCCCCTCCCCGTTTTCCATTGCGATTGACTGATTGTTGTTTGCTTAAAACAAGAAAAAAAAACGAAACAAAACAAAACAAATAAAACAAAACAAAACGAAACAAATAAAAACACACAAAAGAAAAAAAACTTAAGTGTCCCCGCCCCTATCTTTTCAGATACATGTATGGCAATAACATACATGTATGAAATACCCCCCCTTTTTTTTGAATAATCAGCAAAAACAAAACAAACAAACAAACAAATGCCAGCAATGAGGCTCTTAACGGGGGAAAGACCGTTCTCTTGATTGTTCTATGAACAATCAGCCGTTTAATAATATTATTCTAATTCTTCTTTAACAACACTTAGACTTAAAAAAAATAATGGTTTCGCCATTTCTGAACGGATTGACCTGAAACTTGGTACACTGCTAGCACTACATTAGAAACAAGCACATCTCACCCTGGAAGTGTGTACCTAGCATAGTTTTTGAGATATGCCCCCCGCGGGCTTTTTTTTATGAAATGTTGTGCGCAGATAAACTACCAAGTTTTTCAACCGATCGAGCTGAAATTTTGCACAGTTGCTGAGAATAATGAGCTCTCGCGTTGTAGCTAAAAATAAAGTCTGTACCTGGCCCCGTTTTGAAATTACGTCCCTTTCTGGTTTTTACTCAAAAATCGCTAATTTAGCCAAAAATAAACTCTTCCGTGCGGAAATTTTTGGTGCCCCCTCTCCGTAAAAATGTGCCCGACTGAAATCTGTCAAACATTCCAGCCGGGTCCCCTTATTTTATTTTATAAAATTTTTTTTCTATTTTTGCGAAATTTCAAAAAACGTAACTTGACCCCTCTTTGTACTTTTGTCAAATGCACCGGAAGTGCCAAAATGCTGTCAAAACTAGCTGATATCCTAGCCAAATGTATGCACTAAAAGTCCCCGTTAACAAAAATGTCCTCTGGGTTATGAGTTTTTCAAAATTAAAGTTTTCTGCAGTCCCGTAAAACACGAAAATTCCTGACGAATTTCCTCCAAATTTCACTATTCAACGTTATTCCTGTTTCGAAAATTGAATGTTTTCACTAAATTCGTCCTTAACTATTTAAAATAATCCAAAATGAACTAATTATGTCACTAGTTTTGCTGTCATCAAATGTTGTAAACTATTGTCAAAAGATTCTCGTGTCATTTCTATAACAGGCACATTCCAATTATAAACTTGCTCATCCGTGACGTTCATGTATTCTAACTGTATACGTTGAAAGAATGGAAAATCAATATAGGTCCTAACCCTGCAAAGTCTACCGCTGTACTGAGAAATCTAAAAACTAAGTCGTAAAGTCATTCAAAAATTACGTCAAGCGCGAGACACCAAGGATACCTAGATCAACAAAGTGATGTCGCCACCTAGATTTGAATGAATAAAATAAAATCACTCGTCCCCGCTCGCCCCCCCCCCCCTCCCCGTTTTCCATTGCGATTGACTGATTGTTGTTTGCTTAAAACAAGAAAAAAAAAACGAAACAAAACAAAACAAATAAAACAAAACAAAACGAAACAAATAAAAACACACAAAAGAAAAAAAACTTAAGTGTCCCCGCCCCTATCTTTTCAGATACATGTATGGCAATAACATACATGTATGAAATACCCCCCCTTTTTTTTGAATAATCAGCAAAAACAAAACAAACAAACAAACAAATGCCAGCAATGAGGCTCTTAACGGGGGAAAGACCGTTCTCTTGATTGTTCTATGAACAATCAGCCGTTTAATAATATTATTCTAATTCTTCTTTAACAACACTTAGACTTAAAAAAAATAATGGTTTCGCCATTTCTGAACGGATTGACCTGAAACTTGGTACACTGCTAGCACTACATTAGAAACAAGCACATCTCACCCTGGAAGTGTGTACCTAGCATAGTTTTTGAGATATGCCCCCCGCGGGCTTTTTTTTATGAAATGTTGTGCGCAGATAAACTACCAAGTTTTTCAACCGATCGAGCTGAAATTTTGCACAGTTGCTGAGAATAATGAGCTCTCGCGTTGTAGCTAAAAATAAAGTCTGTACCTGGCCCCGTTTTGAAATTACGTCCCTTTCTGGTTTTTACTCAAAAATCGCTAATTTAGCCAAAAATAAACTCTTCCGTGCGGAAATTTTTGGTGCCCCCTCTCCGTAAAAATGTGCCCGACTGAAATCTGTCAAACATTCCAGCCGGGTCCCCTTATTTTATTTTATACAATTTTTTTTCTATTTTTGCGAAATTTCAAAAAACGTAACTTGACCCCTCTTTGTACTTTTGTCAAATGCACCGGAAGTGCCAAAATGCTGTCAAAACTAGCTGATATCCTAGCCAAATGTATGCACTAAAAGTCCCCGTTAACAAAAATGTCCTCTGGGTTATGAGTTTTTCAAAATTAAAGTTTTCTGCAGTCCCGTAAAACACGAAAATTCCTGACGAATTTCCTCCAAATTTCACTATTCAACGTTATTCCTGTTTCGAAAATTGAATGTTTTCACTAAATTCGTCCTTAACTATTTAAAATAATCCAAAATGAACTAATTATGTCACTAGTTTTGCTGTCATCAAATGTTGTAAACTATTGTCAAAAGATTCTCGTGTCATTTCTATAACAGGCACATTCCAATTATAAACTTGCTCATCCGTGACGTTCATGTATTCTAACTGTATACGTTGAAAGAATGGAAAATCAATATAGGTCCTAACCCTGCAAAGTCTACCGCTGTACTGAGAAATCTAAAAACTAAGTCGTAAAGTCATTCAAAAATTACGTCAAGCGCGAGACACCAAGGATACCTAGATCAACAAAGTGATGTCGCCACCTAGATTTGAATGAATAAAATAAAATCACTCGTCCCCGCTCGCCCCCCCCCCCTCCCCGTTTTCCATTGCGATTGACTGATTGTTGTTTGCTTAAAACAAGAAAAAAAAACGAAACAAAACAAAACAAATAAAACAAAACAAAACGAAACAAATAAAAACACACAAAAGAAAAAAAACTTAAGTGTCCCCGCCCCTATCTTTTCAGATACATGTATGGCAATAACATACATGTATGAAATACCCCCCCTTTTTTTTGAATAATCAGCAAAAACAAAACAAACAAACAAACAAATGCCAGCAATGAGGCTCTTAACGGGGGAAAGACCGTTCTCTTGATTGTTCTATGAACAATCAGCCGTTTAATAATATTATTCTAATTCTTCTTTAACAACACTTAGACTTAAAAAAAATAATGGTTTCGCCATTTCTGAACGGATTGACCTGAAACTTGGTACACTGCTAGCACTACATTAGAAACAAGCACATCTCACCCTGGAAGTGTGTACCTAGCATAGTTTTTGAGATATGCCCCCCGCGGGCTTTTTTTTATGAAATGTTGTGCGCAGATAAACTACCAAGTTTTTCAACCGATCGAGCTGAAATTTTGCACAGTTGCTGAGAATAATGAGCTCTCGCGTTGTAGCTAAAAATAAAGTCTGTACCTGGCCCCGTTTTGAAATTACGTCCCTTTCTGGTTTTTACTCAAAAATCGCTAATTTAGCCAAAAATAAACTCTTCCGTGCGGAAATTTTTGGTGCCCCCTCTCCGTAAAAATGTGCCCGACTGAAATCTGTCAAACATTCCAGCCGGGTCCCCTTATTTTATTTTATACAATTTTTTTTCTATTTTTGCGAAATTTCAAAAAACGTAACTTGACCCCTCTTTGTACTTTTGTCAAATGCACCGGAAGTGCCAAAATGCTGTCAAAACTAGCTGATATCCTAGCCAAATGTATGCACTAAAAGTCCCCGTTAACAAAAATGTCCTCTGGGTTATGAGTTTTTCAAAATTAAAGTTTTCTGCAGTCCCGTAAAACACGAAAATTCCTGACGAATTTCCTCCAAATTTCACTATTCAACGTTATTCCTGTTTCGAAAATTGAATGTTTTCACTAAATTCGTCCTTAACTATTTAAAATAATCCAAAATGAACTAATTATGTCACTAGTTTTGCTGTCATCAAATGTTGTAAACTATTGTCAAAAGATTCTCGTGTCATTTCTATAACAGGCACATTCCAATTATAAACTTGCTCATCCGTGACGTTCATGTATTCTAACTGTATACGTTGAAAGAATGGAAAATCAATATAGGTCCTAACCCTGCAAAGTCTACCGCTGTACTGAGAAATCTAAAAACTAAGTCGTAAAGTCATTCAAAAATTACGTCAAGCGCGAGACACCAAGGATACCTAGATCAACAAAGTGATGTCGCCACCTAGATTTGAATGAATAAAATAAAATCACTCGTCCCCGCTCGCCCCCCCCCCCCCCCTCCCCGTTTTCCATTGCGATTGACTGATTGTTGTTTGCTTAAAACAAGAAAAAAAAAACGAAACAAAACAAAACAAATAAAACAAAACAAAACGAAACAAATAAAAACACACAAAAGAAAAAAAACTTAAGTGTCCCCGCCCCTATCTTTTCAGATACATGTATGGCAATAACATACATGTATGAAATACCCCCCCTTTTTTTTGAATAATCAGCAAAAACAAAACAAACAAACAAACAAATGCCAGCAATGAGGCTCTTAACGGGGGAAAGACCGTTCTCTTGATTGTTCTATGAACAATCAGCCGTTTAATTATTATTATTATTCTTCTGATTCTTTATCGTAAAGTTGTCCTCCCTAATTCAAGAAAATGGTTCAAGGAAATTGAATAACACTTGTTGGATTGGATAGTGGGTCACTCAAAGGCGTGTAATCAAGTTTTGAAATTTTCAAGATGGCCGCCGTTTCAAAATGGCGGCCGTCGGAAAAAGTGGGCGGAAAATTTTTTTTCATCGGATCGTCCTGAAAATTGGTCATCTGGGTAAAGCGGGTATGCTGAATTCAAATCTGCGACCGGATTTGAAATCCGACTTCCGGTTTCAAAATGGCGGCCATTTTACTACACCCGCCCCCCTTAAAAATGTGAACTTTGTCCGATTTCAATGAAATTTGATTTCTATACATATTTTATTGTACTGAAAGGGACGAAAAAGTATCCAAGGGGATTTTGGGCGACTTGTGTGTTGGCATCCCAACACAAATTATAGCTAGTTATTATTATTCTTCTGATTCTTTATCGTAAAGTTGTCCTCCCTAATACAAGAAAACAGTTCAAGGAAATTGAATAACACTTGTTGGATTGGATAGTGGGTCACTCAAAGTTGTGTAATGCACTTTTAGAATTTTCAAGATGGCCGCCGTTTCAAAATGGCGGCCATCGGAAAAAGTGGGCGGAAAATTTTTTTTCATCGGATCGTCTTGAAAATTGGTCATCTGGGGGAAGCGGGTATGCTGAGTTCAAATCTGCGACCGGATTTGAAATCCGACTTCCGGTTTCAAAATGGCGGCCATTTTACTACACCCGCCCCCCTAAAAACGTCAACTTTGTCCGATTTCAATGAAATTTGATTTCTAGACTTATTTTGATGCACTGATTTGAATGGAACTCTATCCAAGGCGATTTTGGGCGACTTGTGTGTTGGCATCCCAACACAATTATACCTAGTCTTATTATTATACTTTTTTCTTTTTCTTCCGTCAACCTGATGCACGAACTTGTCCGGCTATCTCCTCGGAAATGGGTGGACCGATCCATATGAAACTTGGAGGGGTGATAGGTCCCAAGGTCCTAAAGTGTTTTTTTGCGGTTTATAATTTCAAAATGGCCGCCATTTCCAATGGCCGCCAAAAACCAAAAAACTATTACCTTCATTTTCACGGAAACCACTTGATGAAATTCAACAAAACTTGGTATACATGTTCAGGAACATGATTGGAAACTTTGTGACCAAAAAAAATTTTCGCGAGTGGCGGCCATTTTGAAAAATGGCTGAAAAACGCCGAAAAGTGTAAACATTGTCCGATTTCAACGAAACTTGGTATACAGGGTATATGAGTGATGGCGACTCACGGCCCATTGTCAGAATTTCCGTATTGGTCGCCATTTTCAAGATGGCCGCCGAAAATGGCGAAAATGTAAACATTGTCCGATTTCAATGAAACTTGGTATACAGGGTATATGGGTGATGGCGACTCACAGCGCATTGTCGGAATTTCTGTAATGGCTGCCATCTTCAAGAAAGCGGCTGAAAATCACGAAAAATGTAAACATTGTCCAATTTTAACAAAACTTGGTACACAGGGTATATGGGTGATGGCGACTCACGGCACATTGTCGAAATTCTGTTGAAGAGGACAGACATTATATGAGAACGGGAGGGGACATCCCACATTTCGGGAAACGTAAATTTTAATTATTATTATTATTATGTCCCCGAACACGAAGTGTCGGGGACATATTGTTTTTGCTCGGTTTCTTATTATTATGTCCCCGAACACGAAGTGTCGGGGACATATTGTTTTTGCTCGGTTTCTTATTATGTCCCCGACCACGAAGTGTCGTCGGGGACATATTGTTTTTACTCCGTTTCTTATTTTTCTTATTATTATTATTATGTCCCCGACCACGAAGTGTCGTCGGGGACATATTGTTTTTACTCCGTTTCTTATTTTTCTTATTATTATTATTATTATTATGTCCCCGAACACGAAGTGTCGGGGACATATTGTTTTTGCTCGGTTTCTTATTATGTCTCCCAAACGAAAGTTTGGAGACATATTGTTTTTACTCCGTTTCTTATTATTATTATGTCTCCCAAACGAAAGTTTGGAGACATATTGTTTTTACTCTGTTTCTTATTATTATTATTATTATTATGTCTCCCAAACGAAAGTTTGGAGACATATTGTTTTTACTCCGTTTCTTATTATTATTATTTTTATTATTAAGGTCTTTCCCTTTCCAAGGGAAGACCTTATTGTATTTCTTCTGATTATTATTTTTTTTTTTTTTCTTCCGCCAAAAATCAACTTGTAGAAGTACGCGACATATCGCAATGATAGTTGGTACACTTTATCGGTCAAGGTTTGTCGTCTCAGAAAAAACACTTGGGTACCGTACCCTTTCGCGTATAAGAATTATCTCCCCTTTCACTGTAAAGTTTGTTGCTCTATCTCCTCCTAAGCCATAACAGGTATCAAATTAAATCCTTTTGAAACAGGTAGAGTAACTCTTGGTGTTGTGCCACAACTATTTTTATATTGATATATTCAATAATACAGGAGTTATTCCCCTTGAAACTTTGACTTTTTTAGTATAAAATTCTAAAATCAACAAATCTTAAGATATTTCAATGAAACTTGGTATACAGGGTCAGTGACCCCTAAGGACCAAAATAAGGTCAAGGTCAAAGGTCAAGGTCATCATTTGTAAATTTTCAAAAAATGAGTCTTTTTTCATTGCGAAATAGCTCAAATAAAATGTAACCTTTTTCTGAATTTTTTTTTCATTATATGATGTGATTATGTCTTCTTAATTGAACACAAAAGAAAATTTGAAAAAATATGAAAAAATGGTGTCGCGACATGGATTTTTGTTAAATTTAGACCGTATTACTGTACTAAGTAATTGTATGACCTTGAAACATTTTTCAAGGTCAAATCAACTTACTTTCACTATTCCAACCAGTTTCAATGATTAAAACTGTTCAAATGTCAGAAATAAGGAAGTTGACATGCCACGCCCCCTTTTTTTGAAAATTTGGAGATTTGCCATTTTTGACCAAAAAAAGTTATTTTTGGATAAATACACCTTATTTGACCATAATTAGATGATATCCACCCTAAAAGCACCAAAAAAGTCAAATCTGCCCTCTTTTTTAAGGTCTTTCCCTTTCCAAGGGAAGACCTTATTGTATTTCTTCTGATTATTATTAAGGTCTTTCCCTTTCCAAGGGAAGACCTTATTGTATTTCTTCTGATTATTATTATTATTTTTTTTTTTCTTCCGCCAAAAATCAACTTGTAGAAGTACGCGACATATCGCAATGATAGTTGGTACACTTTATCGGTCAAGGTTTGTCGTCTCAGAAAAAACACTTGGGTACCGTACCCTTTCGCGTATAAGAATTATCTCCCCTTTCACTATAAAGTTTGTTGCTCTATCTCCTCCTAAGCCATAACAGGTATCAAATTCAATCCTTTTGAAACAGGTAGAGTAACTCTTGGTGTTGTGCCACAACTTTTTTTATATTGATATATTCAATAATATAGGAGTTATTCCCCTTGAAACTTTGACTTTTTTAGTATAAAATTATAAAATCAACAAATCTTAAGATATTTCAATGAAACTTGGTATACCAGGTCAGTGACCCCTAAGAACCAAAATGAGGTCAAGGTCAAAGGTCAAGGTCATCAATTTTAAATTTTCAAAAAATGAGTCTTTTTTCATTGCGAAATAGCTCAAATAAAATGTAACCTATTTCATAATTTTTTTTTCATTATATGATGTGACTATGTCTACTTAATTGAACACAAAAAAATTTTTGAAAAAATATGAAAAAGTGGTGTCGCGACATGGTTTTTTGTTAAAATTAGACCGTATCACTGTACTAAGTAATTGTATGACCTTGAAACATTTTTCAAGGTCAAATCAACTTACTTTCACTATTCCAACCAGTTTCAATGATTAAAACTGTTCAAATGTCAGAAATAAGGAAGTTGACATGCCACGCCCCCTTTTTTTGAAAATTTGGAAATTTGCCATTTTTGACCAAAAAATGTTATTTTTGGATAAATACACCTTATTTGACCATAATTAGATGATATCCACCCTAAAAGCACCAAAAAAGTCCAATCTGCCCTATTTTTTAAGGTCTTTCCCTTTCCAAGGGAAGACCTTATTGTATTTCTTCTGATTATTATTATTATTTTTTTTTTTCTTCCGCCAAAAATCAACTTGTAGAAGTACGCGACATATCGCAATGATAGTTGGTACACTTTATCGGTCAAGGTTTGTCGTCTCAGAAAAAACACTTGGGTACCGTACCCTTTCGCGTATAAGAATTATCTCCCCTTTCACTATAAAGTTTGTTGCTCTATCTCCTCCTAAGCCATAACAGGTATCAAATTCAATCCTTTTGAAACAGGTAGAGTAACTCTTGGTGTTGTGCCACAACTTTTTTTATATTGATATATTCAATAATATAGGAGTTATTCCCCTTGAAACTTTGACTTTTTTAGTATAAAATTATAAAATCAACAAATCTTAAGATATTTCAATGAAACTTGGTATACCAGGTCAGTGACCCCTAAGAACCAAAATGAGGTCAAGGTCAAAGGTCAAGGTCATCAATTTTAAATTTTCAAAAAATGAGTCTTTTTTCATTGCGAAATAGCTCAAATAAAATGTAACCTATTTCATAATTTTTTTTTCATTATATGATGTGACTATGTCTACTTAATTGAACACAAAAAAATTTTTGAAAAAATATGAAAAAGTGGTGTCGCGACATGGTTTTTTGTTAAAATTAGACCGTATCACTGTACTAAGTAATTGTATGACCTTGAAACATTTTTCAAGGTCAAATCAACTTACTTTCACTATTCCAACCAGTTTCAATGATTAAAACTGTTCAAATGTCAGAAATAAGGAAGTTGACATGCCACGCCCCCTTTTTTTGAAAATTTGGAAATTTGCCATTTTTGACCAAAAAATGTTATTTTTGGATAAATACACCTTATTTGACCATAATTAGATGATATCCACCCTAAAAGCACCAAAAAAGTCCAATCTGCCCTATTTTTTAAGGTCTTTCCCTTTCCAAGGGAAGACCTTATTGTATTTCTTCTGATTATTATTATTAAGGTCTTTCCCTTTCCAAGGGAAGACCTTATTGTATTTCTTCTGATTATTATTATTATTTTTTTTTTTCTTCCGCCAAAAATCAACTTGTAGAAGTACGCGACATATCGCAATGATAGTTGGTACACTTTATCGGTCAAGGTTTGTCGTCTCAGAAAAAACACTTGGGTACCGTACCCTTTTGCGTATAAGAATTATCTCCCCTTTCACTGTAAAGTTTGTTGCTCTATCTCCTCCTAAGCCATAACAGGTATCAAATTCAATCCTTTTGAAACAGGTAGAGTAACTCTTGGTGTTGTGCCACAACTATTTTTATATTGATATATTCAATAATATAGGAGTTATTCCCCTTGAAACTTTGACTTTTTTAGTATAAAATTATAAAATCAACAAATCTTAAGATATTTCAATGAAACTTGGTATATAGGGTCAGTGACCCCTAAGGACCAAAATAAGGTCAAGGTCAAAGGTCAAGGTCATCATTTGTAAATTTTCAAAAAATGAGTCTTTTTTCATTGCGAAATAGCTCAAATAAAATGTAACCTTTTTCTGATTTTTTTTTTCATTATATGATGTGATTATGTCTTCTAAATTGAACACAAAAGAAATTTTGAAAACATATGAAAAAATGGTGTCGCGACATGGATTTTTGTTAAATTTAGACCGTATCACTGTACTAAGTAATTGTATGACCTTGAAACATTTTTCAAGGTCAAATCAACTTACTTTCACTATTCCAACCAGTTTCAATGATTAAAACTGTTCAAATGTCAGAAATAAGGAAGTTGACATGCCACGCCCCCTTTTTTTGAAAATTTGGAAATTTGCCATTTTTGACCAAAAAATGTTATTTTTGGATAAATACACCTTATTTGACCATAATTAGATGATATCCACCCTAAAAGCACCAAAAAAGTCCAATCTGCCCTCTTTTTTAAGGTCTTTCCCTTTCCAAGGGAAGACCTTATTGTATTTCTTCTGATTATTATTATTATTTTTTTTTTTCTTCCGCCAAAAATCAACTTGTAGAAGTACGCGACATATCGCAATGATAGTTGGTACACTTTATCGGTCAAGGTTTGTCGTCTCAGAAAAAACACTTGGGTACCGTACCCTTTTGCGTATAAGAATTATCTCCCCTTTCACTGTAAAGTTTGTTGCTCTATCTCCTCCTAAGCCATAACAGGTATCAAATTCAATCCTTTTGAAACAGGTAGAGTAACTCTTGGTGTTGTGCCACAACTATTTTTATATTGATATATTCAATAATATAGGAGTTATTCCCCTTGAAACTTTGACTTTTTTAGTATAAAATTATAAAATCAACAAATCTTAAGATATTTCAATGAAACTTGGTATATAGGGTCAGTGACCCCTAAGGACCAAAATAAGGTCAAGGTCAAAGGTCAAGGTCATCATTTGTAAATTTTCAAAAAATGAGTCTTTTTTCATTGCGAAATAGCTCAAATAAAATGTAACCTTTTTCTGATTTTTTTTTTCATTATATGATGTGATTATGTCTTCTAAATTGAACACAAAAGAAATTTTGAAAACATATGAAAAAATGGTGTCGCGACATGGATTTTTGTTAAATTTAGACCGTATCACTGTACTAAGTAATTGTATGACCTTGAAACATTTTTCAAGGTCAAATCAACTTACTTTCACTATTCCAACCAGTTTCAATGATTAAAACTGTTCAAATGTCAGAAATAAGGAAGTTGACATGCCACGCCCCCTTTTTTTGAAAATTTGGAAATTTGCCATTTTTGACCAAAAAATGTTATTTTTGGATAAATACACCTTATTTGACCATAATTAGATGATATCCACCCTAAAAGCACCAAAAAAGTCCAATCTGCCCTCTTTTTTAAGGTCTTTCCCTTTCCAAGGGAAGACCTTATTGTATTTCTTCTGATTATTAAGGTCTTTCCCTTTCCAAGGGAAGACCTTATTGTATTTCTTCTGATTATTATTATTATTATTATTATTTTCTTTCTTCCGCCGTTTCGCTAAATTTCAACTATGAGAAGTACGCGACATGTCGCAATGAAACTTAGTATACTTTATCGGTCAATGTTTGTCGTTTCAGAAAAAACACTTGGGTACCGTACCCTTTCACGTATAAGAGTTATGCCCCTTTTAGCTGTAAAGTTTGTTTATTCTTCTCCTCTTAACCCATAAAAGTTATCAAGTTCAATCCTTTTGATTTAGGAAGAGTAACTCTTGAAGTTGTGCCAATGACATTTTTTATACTGATATATTGACCAATGAAGGAGTTATTCCCCTTTAAACTTTGACTTTTTTAGTATAAAATTATAAAATCAACAAATCTTAAGATATTTCAATGAAACTTGGTATACAGGGTCAGTGACCCCTAAGGACCAAAATAAGGTCAAGGTCAAAGGTCAAGGTCATCATTTGTTGATTTGCAAAAAATTAACATTTTTTGATTGCGAAATAAGTCCAACAAGGAGAAACATTTTTCAGTACCCATTTTACTTTAAATAGTGTGTTTATGTTCCCTCTACCCAACACAGAAAAAAAATTTGAAAAAAGTGAAAAAATGTTGTCGCGACATGGATTTTTGTGATTTTTAGACCGTATCACTGTATTTAGCCATGGTATGACCTTGGAGGTTTTTTCAAGGTCAAACCACCTTACCTTTACCATTCCAACCTATTTCAGTCATTAAAAGTCACCAGATGTCAAAAATAAAAAAGTTGACTTTTGCCCCCCCTTTTTTTGAAAATTTGGAAATTTGCCATTTTTGACAAAAAAATGTTATTTTTGGATAAATACACCTTATTTCACCATAACTAAACCATATCTACCCTAAAAACCCTGAAAAAGTCTCATCTGCCCTCTTTTTTAAGGTCTTTCCCTTTCCAAGGGAAGACCTTATTGTATTTCTTCTGATTATTATTATTATTATTATTATTTTCTTTCTTCCGCCGTTTCGCTAAATTTCAACTATGAGAAGTACGCGACATGTCGCAATGAAACTTAGTATACTTTATCGGTCAATGTTTGTCGTTTCAGAAAAAACACTTGGGTACCGTACCCTTTCACGTATAAGAGTTATGCCCCTTTTAGCTGTAAAGTTTGTTTATTCTTCTCCTCTTAACCCATAAAAGTTATCAAGTTCAATCCTTTTGATTTAGGAAGAGTAACTCTTGAAGTTGTGCCAATGACATTTTTTATACTGATATATTGACCAATGAAGGAGTTATTCCCCTTTAAACTTTGACTTTTTTAGTATAAAATTACCCGGTTCCCAAAATTGCTCTTTTTGTTAAAATAAGCAAAAGCCTGTAAGGATACACTTTTTATTTTTTCAGAAAAAGACGGCCCTGTCATTCCTCTAACTTTCTATTACCTGTGCATAATGTTTTTTTGTAGAAATATGTTAACCACAACAAAATGTCGTCTAGTGAGTGGCATTTTCATGCAAAAAGTATCACATAGCCTAATAGTTTGCACTGGTAAGAGGTAAACGAAACTTCAAAACGACACTTTCAGTTTTCAATATCTAAATGGACACATTTGGTCTCACTTAAGCACGACATGCGTAGAAAAAAATATTTTTAAACCCAACTTTTTCTCATAAGTTATAAGCAATTTAATTTTTGTGTGTGTGAGAATGGATTTTTATAAATATAACTTTTTGCGGCAGTATATGGTTCCATCATCACTACTTCTCTACTTTGTATTTAAATTTCTTATTAAAGCATATGAAAGATGAACAAAAATAATTACAATTCTTGCTTTTGAATTTTTTTACTTTAAGAATTATTCAATTATTCTTATCAAGTTTTACCTTTCAATTTGGATAGCATCGTTATTTTGTTTTCAGTTAAACATGGAAATGTTATAATACTGAGCATTGATTTCTGATTTGACAAGTTTTGATATTCATAAAACTAGTATCTTGATCGATCAAAAATAGTTCCCACCGCATGTTAAAGTTTGATTCCTGTATAATGAAAATATATGTTAACGAACGCTTTAAAGATAGTTAGATCAAACACAAGCATTTTTAAACAAGCAGTTAACTGTTATATAGCGCCCCTGCATGGTTATATGGCATTAAACTCGAAAACACCACGACTGTAGGAAAGGGAAAGACCTTACAATTCTTCCGGAAGAATTGTCATTTAATTATTATTATTTTTTTTTTTCTTCCGCCAAAAATCAACTTGTAGAAGTACGCGACATATCGCAATGATAGTTGGTACACTTTATCGGTCAAGGTTTGTCGTCTCAGAAAAAACACTTGGGTACCGTACCCTTTTGCGTATAAGAATTATCTCCCCTTTCACTGTAAAGTTTGTTGCTCTATCTCCTCCTAAGCCATAACAGGTATCAAATTCAATCCTTTTGAAACAGGTAGAGTAACTCTTGGTGTTGTGCCACAACTATTTTTATATTGATATATTCAATAATATAGGAGTTATTCCCCTTGAAACTTTGACTTTTTTAGTATAAAATTATAAAATCAACAAATCTTAAGATATTTCAATGAAACTTGGTATATAGGGTCAGTGACCCCTAAGGACCAAAATAAGGTCAAGGTCAAAGGTCAAGGTCATCATTTGTAAATTTTCAAAAAATGAGTCTTTTTTCATTGCGAAATAGCTCAAATAAAATGTAACCTTTTTCTGATTTTTTTTTTCATTATATGATGTGATTATGTCTTCTAAATTGAACACAAAAGAAATTTTGAAAACATATGAAAAAATGGTGTCGCGACATGGATTTTTGTTAAATTTAGACCGTATCACTGTACTAAGTAATTGTATGACCTTGAAACATTTTTCAAGGTCAAATCAACTTACTTTCACTATTCCAACCAGTTTCAATGATTAAAACTGTTCAAATGTCAGAAATAAGGAAGTTGACATGCCACGCCCCCTTTTTTTGAAAATTTGGAAATTTGCCATTTTTGACCAAAAAATGTTATTTTTGGATAAATACACCTTATTTGACCATAATTAGATGATATCCACCCTAAAAGCACCAAAAAAGTCCAATCTGCCCTCTTTTTTAAGGTCTTTCCCTTTCCAAGGGAAGACCTTATTGTATTTCTTCTGATTATTATTATTATTTTTTTTTTTCTTCCGCCAAAAATCAACTTGTAGAAGTACGCGACATATCGCAATGATAGTTGGTACACTTTATCGGTCAAGGTTTGTCGTCTCAGAAAAAACACTTGGGTACCGTACCCTTTTGCGTATAAGAATTATCTCCCCTTTCACTGTAAAGTTTGTTGCTCTATCTCCTCCTAAGCCATAACAGGTATCAAATTCAATCCTTTTGAAACAGGTAGAGTAACTCTTGGTGTTGTGCCACAACTATTTTTATATTGATATATTCAATAATATAGGAGTTATTCCCCTTGAAACTTTGACTTTTTTAGTATAAAATTATAAAATCAACAAATCTTAAGATATTTCAATGAAACTTGGTATATAGGGTCAGTGACCCCTAAGGACCAAAATAAGGTCAAGGTCAAAGGTCAAGGTCATCATTTGTAAATTTTCAAAAAATGAGTCTTTTTTCATTGCGAAATAGCTCAAATAAAATGTAACCTTTTTCTGATTTTTTTTTTCATTATATGATGTGATTATGTCTTCTAAATTGAACACAAAAGAAATTTTGAAAACATATGAAAAAATGGTGTCGCGACATGGATTTTTGTTAAATTTAGACCGTATCACTGTACTAAGTAATTGTATGACCTTGAAACATTTTTCAAGGTCAAATCAACTTACTTTCACTATTCCAACCAGTTTCAATGATTAAAACTGTTCAAATGTCAGAAATAAGGAAGTTGACATGCCACGCCCCCTTTTTTTGAAAATTTGGAAATTTGCCATTTTTGACCAAAAAATGTTATTTTTGGATAAATACACCTTATTTGACCATAATTAGATGATATCCACCCTAAAAGCACCAAAAAAGTCCAATCTGCCCTCTTTTTTAAGGTCTTTCCCTTTCCAAGGGAAGACCTTATTGTATTTCTTCTGATTATTATTATTATTTTTTTTTTTCTTCCGCCAAAAATCAACTTGTAGAAGTACGCGACATATCGCAATGATAGTTGGTACACTTTATCGGTCAAGGTTTGTCGTCTCAGAAAAAACACTTGGGTACCGTACCCTTTTGCGTATAAGAATTATCTCCCCTTTCACTGTAAAGTTTGTTGCTCTATCTCCTCCTAAGCCATAACAGGTATCAAATTCAATCCTTTTGAAACAGGTAGAGTAACTCTTGGTGTTGTGCCACAACTATTTTTATATTGATATATTCAATAATATAGGAGTTATTCCCCTTGAAACTTTGACTTTTTTAGTATAAAATTATAAAATCAACAAATCTTAAGGTATTTTCAAGCAATTTCGAATGATCTCCAAAATTTATTATTTTTGGACATTACCGGTCACTTTTTATGATTACATGCGTAGGGCGAATAGCATCTTTTATGCTCAATTTCATTTTATCATGTTATTTGTCTTTTTGTGTGTTTGGAATTAACTATTTAACACATAAGCAAACAACAGTACAAAAAATCAGACACTTGAAACATATGGGAATGCAATATGATGTTTTTAAAAGGGACTCTATTATTGGACAACGGATAGGGGGGATAACTGCAGTTATAGTAAATTACGCCTGAATTTATCCGTATATATAGATTTTGAAATTGCTAAGAATTTTTGTGTAATTTTTTGCTTACCTGACCAGGTGAGCTATTTCCATGACTTGGCGTCCGTCTGTCGGCCGTTGTTCGTCGTCCGTCTGTTGTCTGTCATCCGTCGTCCGTAAATATTTTCAAACGTTAACTCCTTTGACACCAGAAGTCCAATTGTTACCAAACTTGGTATTGTTGTTTATTAGCATTAGGTGCTTAGAACTTATGTACGGATTTTTGATTTTTCAAAAAAAAACATGGCCGCCTTGGCTAAAAATAGAACATAGGGGTAAATTGCAGTTTTTTGCAAATAACTCAAAAACGGTTACAGATATCAAAATTCTGACATAGGGTAAAATTGATCAGCACCTCATGATCTGTCATGATGTTTTAAAGAAGATCCAAAAATCCCATGTAGGGGTTTAGGTCATTTTTCTGGATTTTGCACTTATCATAATATGTATCTTCAAAACCATATGAGATATTTAAAGAAATTTAAATTGTATATTGTTAAGCACATCAAGATCTACAAAATGTGTAATGGGTCAAATCCAATGTTTCTTGCAGTTATAGCTCTTAGAATGTAAAAATTGACCATTTTCAGACTTTTTTCCTTTGACATTGAACAGTTTAATTCCTCTGACACCTTAAGTGCGATTGGAACCAAACTTGGTATATTTATTTATTAGTATTTGGTGCATAAAATTGATGTCGGGATTTAATTTTTTTCATCCGCCAATTATAAGAATTAAACATAGGGGCAAGTTGCAGGTTTTGCGAATCAATCAAAAACAGTCACAGATATCATATTTTTATGGGAACAAAAGTGATTAGCATCTCCAAGATCTACATACCCTGAAATTTTTGAAACGATTCAAAAACCCATGTAGGAGTTATGGCCGTTTTTCTAGATTTTGTGTGTGAATTTTGTGCCTATTATGCTCAATATCTTGAAAACTATATAAGATATTTGGGAAATGTCAATTGCATATTGTTTAACCACATCAAGGTCTACAAAATTTATATTAAATGAACGTTGTCAGATCATTGCTTCTAGCAGTTATTGCCCTTAGAACATTAAAATCGACCATTTTCACAGCATTTCCTTATAACAGTGAAAACGTTAACTGCAGTTGTGATAAATTACGCGCGGATATGTACGGTACAGTTTGATATTTTCTAGCCTGTGAAGCCGAGTGATGCAAATATTTACATTACAAGCAGATATTTATAATTTATCAATGTAGTATTTTGTATACAGTCGATAGGATGTAATAAAGGGATTTGTAAAATATCTCATCAATAGAAAATAATGGGAAGTGAGAAAGTATGCACAAAATCCGAAATAACCAGGGGTAATTTAACAACCACAATGAAAAAAGTCAGCCTTCAACCAAGTTTGCAGGACTTACAGTGCAATGAATTTACAGATCACAAGATCAGTGCAACTATAGTTGATTTTGTTACAACTAAGTTACTCTTCTGGAGCACCTGAGTTCACTCTCGTTACGAATTGAGTTTGCGTTGTCCGTTGATATAAATGCGTTTTTGTGTTTCTTGTTTGTTCGTGCTTGTTCCGTTTTGTGTTGACCTGTTTTGCCTTCGATCTTTTGGACATTGGCTTCAGAATGTCCCATTGGTGCCTCTTTGATTATTTATTGAAGAAATACCTGTAGAAACAATTATAATAACCTGAACTTTAGAAATTGTTTGACGATGTAACGGTTTTGATGAGAATCACACACATATACACACTGTCCGTGTATCTATGACAAAGGACGGTGGGTACCAAGTAATGGTATTGGCTTGCTTAATAAATTCTTTGAAAGATATTCGCTTGTTTTTTTTTTTGTTGTTTTTTTTTTCGTCGGAATTTGCCAGTTTTACCTTTGCTCTTTGAGGCTTTTGACTGAAATGCCCGATTTGGGCTTGTTAACTCTTGCTTTAATGATTTAAATGACCGAAGAGTCTTTCAAGAAGTTTTGATTCGACCTTTAGTAGCAGTTAATCTTTAGAATAGCAAAACATTAGGAAAGGGAAAGACCTTACAATTCTTCCAGAAGAATTGTCCTTTAATTATTTTTTTTTTTCTTCCGCCAAAAATCAACTTGTAGAAGTACGCGACATATCGCAATGATAGTTGGTACACTTTATCGGTCAAGGTTTGTCGTCTCAGAAAAAACACTTGGGTACCGTACCCTTTCGCGTATAAGAATTATCTCCCCTTTCACTATAAAGTTTGTTGCTCTATCTCCTCCTAAGCCATAACAGGTATCAAATTCAATCCTTTTGAAACAGGTAGAGTAACTCTTGGTGTTGTGCCACAACTTTTTTTATATTGATATATTCAATAATATAGGAGTTATTCCCCTTGAAACTTTGACTTTTTTAGTATAAAATTATAAAATCAACAAATCTTAAGATATTTCAATGAAACTTGGTATACCAGGTCAGTGACCCCTAAGAACCAAAATGAGGTCAAGGTCAAAGGTCAAGGTCATCAATTTTAAATTTTCAAAAAATGAGTCTTTTTTCATTGCGAAATAGCTCAAATAAAATGTAACCTATTTCATAATTTTTTTTTCATTATATGATGTGACTATGTCTACTTAATTGAACACAAAAAAATTTTTGAAAAAATATGAAAAAGTGGTGTCGCGACATGGTTTTTTGTTAAAATTAGACCGTATCACTGTACTAAGTAATTGTATGACCTTGAAACATTTTTCAAGGTCAAATCAACTTACTTTCACTATTCCAACCAGTTTCAATGATTAAAACTGTTCAAATGTCAGAAATAAGGAAGTTGACATGCCACGCCCCCTTTTTTTGAAAATTTGGAAATTTGCCATTTTTGACCAAAAAATGTTATTTTTGGATAAATACACCTTATTTGACCATAATTAGATGATATCCACCCTAAAAGCACCAAAAAAGTCCAATCTGCCCTATTTTTTAAGGTCTTTCCCTTTCCAAGGGAAGACCTTATTGTATTTCTTCTGATTATTATTATTAAGGTCTTTCCCTTTCCAAGGGAAGACCTTATTGTATTTCTTCTGATTATTATTATTTTTTTTCTTCCGCCAAAAATCAACTTGTAGAAGTACGCGACATGTCGCAATGAAAGTTGGTATACTTTATCGGTCAAGGTTTGTCGTATCAGAAAAAACACTTGGGTACCGTACCCTTTCGCGTATAAGAATTATCTCCCCTTTCACTGTAAAGTTTGTTGCTCTATCTCCTCCTAAGCCATAACAGGTATCAAATTCAATCCTTTTGAAACAGGTAGAGTAACTCATCGTGTTGCCAAACTACTATTTTTTATATTGATATATTCAATAATATAGGAGTTATTCCCCTTGAAACTTTCACTTTTTTAGTATAAAATTCTAAAATCAACAAATCTTAAGGTATTTCAATGAAACTTGATATACAGGGTCAGTGACCCCTAAGGACCAAAATAAAGTCAAGGTCAAAGGTCAAAGTCATCATTTGTTGATTTGCAAAAAAATAACATTTTTTGATTGCGAAATAAGTCCAACAAGGAGAAACATTTTTCAGTACTCATTTTACTTTAAATAGTGTGTTTATATTCCCTCTACCCAACACAGAAAAAAAAATTGAAAAAAGTGAAAAAATGTTGTCGCGACATGGATTTTTGTGATTTTTACACTGTATCACTGTATTTAGCCATGGTATGACCTTGAAGGTTTTTTCAAGGTCAAACCACCTTACCTTTACTATGCCAATCTATTTCAGTCATTAAAAGTCACCAGATGTCAAAAATAAAAAAGTTGACTTTTGCCCCCCCTTTTTTTTGAAAATTTGGAAATTTGCCATTTTTGACAAAAAAATGTTATTTTTGGATAAATACACCTTATTTGACCATAATTAGATGATATCAACCATTAAAGCACAGAAAAAGTCCAATCTGCCCTCTTTTTTAAGGTCTTTCCCTTTCCAAGGGAAGACCTTATTGTATTTCTTCTGATTATTAAGGTTTTTCCCTTTCTGAAGGAAAGACCTTATTGTATTTCTTCTGATTATTATTATTATTCTTTTCAGTTTCCGACGCCAAAAGAAAAAAAGTCTCTTGACCGATCTTAACCAAATTTGGCACACTTACTCAGTTATGCCTGGAATAGAGAAGGTTGACCCTGTGAACGCCAACTCCTATCAGATTCGGCGCAATAGCGCAAAACGCTGTTTACCCTTGTGCACAGATCTCCTCCTAGATAGTAACAGATATAAAAAATCTAGACTGTGGAAACTGTTCTCTGACTCCTGCCGATGTGTCATCACGAAATTGTTTTTTTTCATTTTACTTCCTGGTTGCGCGCGTATGGCGCAAAGTTGGCGCAAAATGTCAATATTGTCCGATTTTGATGAAATTTGGTTTCCAGGTAGATTTGAGGGTCCTGATTACGAATCTGTGGTAAAAAAAAAATTTGCGTTTACCATTGCCAAAATGGCGGCCGTCAAACGGTTTTTTACTTTTAACTCGAAAACCGTTAGAAATAGTATAGACAATATATGTACAAAAAATGATCGTCTTAAAAAGACCTACAATTTGAGTCCATAAAGTGTATGATTCGGTTGAGCGGTTTTGAAATGGCGGCCGAAACATGTTTTCGCGAAATACGTTTTTTGCCAATAACTTGAAAACCTTAAGAGATAGTATAATAGACATGTGTATGAAAAATGTCCGTCTTATCAAGACCTATAATTTGAGTCCAAAAAGTACATGATTCGGTTGAGTGGTTTCAAAATGGCGGCCAAAATATGTTTTCGCTGAACATGTTTTTTGACAATAAGTTCAAAACCGTAATAGTAAATGGTAAACATGCATACTTTTATAATCAGAAATTAGGAACTTAACTTTATGACAAAGGTCAAAGGTCATAGGTCAAGGTCACGGGAAAGACCTCTCATTTGTTCTCTGAACAAATGGCACTTTAATTATTATTTTCTTTCTTCCGCCAAAAATCAACTTGTAGAAGTACGCGACATGTCGCAATGAAAGTTGGTATACTTTATCGGTCAAGGTTTGTCGTCTCAGAAAAAACACTTGGGTACCGTACCCTTTCGCGTATAAGAATTATCTCCCTTTTCACTGTAAAGTTTGTTGCTCTATCTCCTCCTAAGCCATAACAGGTATCAAGTTCAATCCTTTTGAAACAGGTAGAGTAACTCTTGGTGTTGTGCCACAACTATTTTTTATATTGATATATTCAATAATATAGGAGTTATTCCCCTTGAAACTTTGACTTTTTTAGTATAAAATTATAAAATCAACAAATCTTAAGATATTTCAATGAAACTTGGTATATAGGGTCAGTGACCCCTAAGGACCAAAATAAGGTCAAGGTCAAAGGTCAAGGTCATCATTTGGTGATTTGCAAAAAAATTACATTTTTTGATTGCGAAATAAGTCCAACAAGGAGAAACATTTTTCAGTACCCATTTACTTTAAATAGTGTGTTTATGTTCCTTCTACCCAACACAGAAAAAAAATTTGAAAAAAGTGAAAAAATGTTGTCGCGACATGGATTTTTGTGATTTTTACACCGTATCACTGTATTTAGCCATGGTATGACCTTGAAGGTTTTTTCAAGGTCAAACCACCTTACCTTTACTATTCCAACCTATTTCAGTCATTAAAAGTCACCAGATGTCAAAAATAAAAAAGTTGACTTTTGCCCCCCCCCCTTTTTTTTGAAAATTTGGAAATTTGCCATTTTTGACAAAAAAATGTTATTTTTGGGTAAATACACCTTAGTTGACCATAATTAGATGATATCAACCCTAAAAACCCAGAAAAAGCCCAATCTGCCCTCTTTTTTAAGGTCTTTCCCTTTCCAAGGGAAGACCTTATTGTATTTCTTCTGATTATTATTATTTTCTTTCTTCCGCCAAAAATCAACTTGTAGAAGTACGCGACATGTCGCAATGAAAGTTGGTATACTTTATCGGTCAAGGTTTGTCGTCTCAGAAAAAACACTTGGGTACCGTACCCTTTCGCGTATAAGAATTATCTCCCTTTTCACTGTAAAGTTTGTTGCTCTATCTCCTCCTAAGCCATAACAGGTATCAAGTTCAATCCTTTTGAAACAGGTAGAGTAACTCTTGGTGTTGTGCCACAACTATTTTTTATATTGATATATTCAATAATATAGGAGTTATTCCCCTTGAAACTTTGACTTTTTTAGTATAAAATTATAAAATCAACAAATCTTAAGATATTTCAATGAAACTTGGTATATAGGGTCAGTGACCCCTAAGGACCAAAATAAGGTCAAGGTCAAAGGTCAAGGTCATCATTTGGTGATTTGCAAAAAAATTACATTTTTTGATTGCGAAATAAGTCCAACAAGGAGAAACATTTTTCAGTACCCATTTTACTTTAAATAGTGTGTTTATGTTCCTTCTACCCAACACAGAAAAAAAATTTGAAAAAAGTGAAAAAATGTTGTCGCGACATGGATTTTTGTGATTTTTACACCGTATCACTGTATTTAGCCATGGTATGACCTTGAAGGTTTTTTCAAGGTCAAACCACCTTACCTTTACTATTCAAACCTATTTCAGTCATTAAAAGTCACCAGATGTCAAAAATAAAAAAGTTGACTTTTGCCCCCCCCCTTTTTTTTGAAAATTTGGAAATTTGCCATTTTTGACAAAAAAATGTTATTTTTGGGTAAATACACCTTAGTTGACCATAATTAGATGATATCAACCCTAAAAACCCAGAAAAAGCCCAATCTGCCCTCTTTTTTAAGGTCTTTCCCTTTCCAAGGGAAGACCTTATTGTATTTCTTCTGATTATTATTATTTTCTTTCTTCCGCCAAAAATCAACTTGTAGAAGTACGCGACATGTCGCAATGAAAGTTGGTATACTTTATCGGTCAAGGTTTGTCGTCTCAGAAAAAACACTTGGGTACCGTACCCTTTCGCGTATAAGAATTATCTCCCTTTTCACTGTAAAGTTTGTTGCTCTATCTCCTCCTAAGCCATAACAGGTATCAAGTTCAATCCTTTTGAAACAGGTAGAGTAACTCTTGGTGTTGTGCCACAACTATTTTTTATATTGATATATTCAATAATATAGGAGTTATTCCCCTTGAAACTTTGACTTTTTTAGTATAAAATTATAAAATCAACAAATCTTAAGATATTTCAATGAAACTTGGTATATAGGGTCAGTGACCCCTAAGGACCAAAATAAGGTCAAGGTCAAAGGTCAAGGTCATCATTTGGTGATTTGCAAAAAAATTACATTTTTTGATTGCGAAATAAGTCCAACAAGGAGAAACATTTTTCAGTACCCATTTTACTTTAAATAGTGTGTTTATGTTCCTTCTACCCAACACAGAAAAAAAATTTGAAAAAAGTGAAAAAATGTTGTCGCGACATGGATTTTTGTGATTTTTACACCGTATCACTGTATTTAGCCATGGTATGACCTTGAAGGTTTTTTCAAGGTCAAACCACCTTACCTTTACTATTCCAACCTATTTCAGTCATTAAAAGTCACCAGATGTCAAAAATAAAAAAGTTGACTTTTGCCCCCCCCCCTTTTTTTTGAAAATTTGGAAATTTGCCATTTTTGACAAAAAAATGTTATTTTTGGGTAAATACACCTTAGTTGACCATAATTAGATGATATCAACCCTAAAAACCCAGAAAAAGCCCAATCTGCCCTCTTTTTTAAGGTCTTTCCCTTTCCAAGGGAAGACCTTATTGTATTTCTTCTGATTATTATTATTTTCTTTCTTCCGCCAAAAATCAACTTGTAGAAGTACGCGACATGTCGCAATGAAAGTTGGTATACTTTATCGGTCAAGGTTTGTCGTCTCAGAAAAAACACTTGGGTACCGTACCCTTTCGCGTATAAGAATTATCTCCCTTTTCACTGTAAAGTTTGTTGCTCTATCTCCTCCTAAGCCATAACAGGTATCAAGTTCAATCCTTTTGAAACAGGTAGAGTAACTCTTGGTGTTGTGCCACAACTATTTTTTATATTGATATATTCAATAATATAGGAGTTATTCCCCTTGAAACTTTGACTTTTTTAGTATAAAATTATAAAATCAACAAATCTTAAGATATTTCAATGAAACTTGGTATATAGGGTCAGTGACCCCTAAGGACCAAAATAAGGTCAAGGTCAAAGGTCAAGGTCATCATTTGGTGATTTGCAAAAAAATTACATTTTTTGATTGCGAAATAAGTCCAACAAGGAGAAACATTTTTCAGTACCCATTTTACTTTAAATAGTGTGTTTATGTTCCTTCTACCCAACACAGAAAAAAAATTTGAAAAAAGTGAAAAAATGTTGTCGCGACATGGATTTTTGTGATTTTTACACCGTATCACTGTATTTAGCCATGGTATGACCTTGAAGGTTTTTTCAAGGTCAAACCACCTTACCTTTACTATTCAAACCTATTTCAGTCATTAAAAGTCACCAGATGTCAAAAATAAAAAAGTTGACTTTTGCCCCCCCCCCTTTTTTTTGAAAATTTGGAAATTTGCCATTTTTGACAAAAAAATGTTATTTTTGGGTAAATACACCTTAGTTGACCATAATTAGATGATATCAACCCTAAAAACCCAGAAAAAGCCCAATCTGCCCTCTTTTTTAAGGTCTTTCCCTTTCCAAGGGAAGACCTTATTGTATTTCTTCTGATTATTATTATTTTCTTTCTTCCGCCAAAAATCAACTTGTAGAAGTACGCGACATGTCGCAATGAAAGTTGGTATACTTTATCGGTCAAGGTTTGTCGTCTCAGAAAAAACACTTGGGTACCGTACCCTTTCGCGTATAAGAATTATCTCCCTTTTCACTGTAAAGTTTGTTGCTCTATCTCCTCCTAAGCCATAACAGGTATCAAGTTCAATCCTTTTGAAACAGGTAGAGTAACTCTTGGTGTTGTGCCACAACTATTTTTTATATTGATATATTCAATAATATAGGAGTTATTCCCCTTGAAACTTTGACTTTTTTAGTATAAAATTATAAAATCAACAAATCTTAAGATATTTCAATGAAACTTGGTATATAGGGTCAGTGACCCCTAAGGACCAAAATAAGGTCAAGGTCAAAGGTCAAGGTCATCATTTGGTGATTTGCAAAAAAATTACATTTTTTGATTGCGAAATAAGTCCAACAAGGAGAAACATTTTTCAGTACCCATTTTACTTTAAATAGTGTGTTTATGTTCCTTCTACCCAACACAGAAAAAAAATTTGAAAAAAGTGAAAAAATGTTGTCGCGACATGGATTTTTGTGATTTTTACACCGTATCACTGTATTTAGCCATGGTATGACCTTGAAGGTTTTTTCAAGGTCAAACCACCTTACCTTTACTATTCCAACCTATTTCAGTCATTAAAAGTCACCAGATGTCAAAAATAAAAAAGTTGACTTTTGCCCCCCCCCTTTTTTTTGAAAATTTGGAAATTTGCCATTTTTGACAAAAAAATGTTATTTTTGGGTAAATACACCTTAGTTGACCATAATTAGATGATATCAACCCTAAAAACCCAGAAAAAGCCCAATCTGCCCTCTTTTTTAAGGTCTTTCCCTTTCCAAGGGAAGACCTTATTGTATTTCTTCTGATTATTATTATTTTCTTTCTTCCGCCAAAAATCAACTTGTAGAAGTACGCGACATGTCGCAATGAAAGTTGGTATACTTTATCGGTCAAGGTTTGTCGTCTCAGAAAAAACACTTGGGTACCGTACCCTTTCGCGTATAAGAATTATCTCCCTTTTCACTGTAAAGTTTGTTGCTCTATCTCCTCCTAAGCCATAACAGGTATCAAGTTCAATCCTTTTGAAACAGGTAGAGTAACTCTTGGTGTTGTGCCACAACTATTTTTTATATTGACTAGGAAAAACCCGCGAATTCGCGGAAGAATCAATCGTTGCGCTTTAAAAAATAGACCTCACAACAATTAATTTATCGCTTCGCCAATTTGTTTTTTAACTTGTTGATGTCGTGTTTTTAGGCTGTGAGCCTTTGCAGCGACTAATAGCAGTAAAATACAATAGACTGACTATGCGCCAATTAACTTCAACATGGTTTTTATTTTTCTATCAAGCTGCAATTTTTAACGATGAAACATTTTTTGCATACATTTTTATAGTGAATTTATCAATATAACCTTTTACCTTTTATATAAAATATTTTAAACATATAGCAAAATGAATGGAAAAGTTTTGTGGGATTTTTTTTTTGTAATAAACCCTTTCACGGTTATTGCAGTCATATTGAATAGGGGGCAAAAATTCGGGAAAATGTCATAAAAGCAGCTCTATTGCTTAGCAACACACATATATTTTCCCGATTTTGTGTAATATTCTCTCCTCCTTTCAAAAAATTTGCCCCCTATCCAATATGGCTGCAATAACCGTGAAAGGGTCAGAAAACAGTGGAAATAATTTCCATTATTCTAATGCCGGAACGATGACGGCTATAGGTTTTCCGGATTAATTAATTAGGTTAATTAGCAAATTGCAGACATAATTGCACATACGCTAATCAAATCTTTAAAGGGCACGACCATCCCCTGTTTTTGATATGTGAAGCTTGGTCGTGTCATTTGTTGTTTAGGCTGCAACCCGGCTAGAAAAAAACGCTTCGTTATTTTAGTAGTATAGATATATATTCAATAATATAGGAGTTATTCCCCTTGAAACTTTGACTTTTTTAGTAAAAAATTAGCCGGTTCCCAAAATTGCGCTTTTTGTTAAAATAAGGAAAAGCCTGTAAGGATACACTTTTTATTTCTTCTGAAAAAGATGGCCCTGTTATTCCTTTAACTTTCTATTACCTGTGCATAATGTTTTTTGTAGGAATATATTAACCACAACAAAATGTCGTCTAGTGAGTGGAATTTTCATGCAGAAAGTGCCAAATAGCCTTATAGTTTGCACTGGTAAGAGGTAAACGAACCTTCGAAACAACACTTTCAGTTTTCAATATCTAAATGGACATATTTGGTCTCACTTAAGCACGACATGCGTAGAAAAAAACATTTTTTAAACCCAACTTTTTCTCATAAGTAATAAGCATTTTTTT